>JWZX01002594.1:0-19501 GCA_001275005.1 Chrysochromulina tobinii | reverse complement strand
GACGCCGTAGTGGAAACCGCCGAGGGGCTCCGCCTCGCAGTAGTCGAGCAGCCTCCTGCCAGGGACAAACAGGGAGGGAAGGGGATTGCCTGGTGCGTGGTGCCTGGTCCTGGTCGAGCCCGGTTGAACCAAGCTCCGGATCTTGAACCCGCGCGCACACCGGTCCTGACTCACACCCCACGAGGAGGCAGTGCCGGACTCAGCTGCCTCGCGTGCTCGGATCGCTCGCGTCGAGCTGCAACTTGCCGCTGAATGTGAGATGCAGCGCCCTTCGCCCTTCTTCTCTGCTTCTTCTTCTTGATGTCGCCGATGAGACCGCCGTCTCACTCTCTCACTGCCCTCCGCTGCCTCTTCCACGCTTGCTTGCTTGCTTGCTTGCTTGCTTGCTTGCTTGTCTTGGGTCGAATTCTAAACATTGGCTGTGAACTCCTCTGACCATGCTCATGGTCCTTCATCTCACCGCTCTTGTGCCCCATAGTCGCCCTAACATCCAGTGCACTCATCCCCCAAGCCGCTCGAGACCGCCTGTTTGCGTGCGCGAAGACGCGTATGAGCTGCTTCAGCAGATCCCGGATATCGACGCCTCAAGATACCGGCTTGGCACGGCTGAGGCTGCCGACGTGCCTGCGTGCGTCCAGTGTCTCATGGACGGCTTCTATAAGGACATCCTGACCCTCGCGAAAGAAGAGTTCACCGAGGCGGAGATGGAGACGCTCCGGCCGGTGCTCTCCGCTTTGAACGGCGCGTTCATGCGGTTGACACGCTTTACGCTCACCTTTGAGGCTCGGAAGCGATTGGCGACACGGCTCGAGCTTGGCGGCCTGCAGCGTGGCGCGATCCGCGACGCGCTCATGCTCGTTTTGCAGGAGCGTGCGACCGGTGCCATCGTCGGCGTGGCTGAGCTGAGCCAGCAGCCTCGCGACGGTCGGGTGCCAGGCGACGTGCGCCTCCCGAGCATGCCATGGGCCTCGCAGCCGCCGTGGGTGGCGTACGTGAGCAACCTGGCCGTGAGCAAGGCGTGGCGCGGCCGCAAGCTTGGCAGCTTGCTCGTCGCATCGTGCGAGCAGGTGGCTCTCCGCTGGGGCTTCGACGAGATCTACCTGCACGCGGCCACGCAGCAGGAGCAGTTGCTGCGCATGTACGACAAGCTCAACTACGATGCGCTGCCCAGCTTCGACCAACCGGCGTGGGTGCTAATGGTTGCAGGGCGCGAGCCCACGCGCTACCATCGCAAAGTGCTGCGAGCGAGCGTGTCTGGTCCAGCACCAATCGTTGAGGCTTGAGAGGTTGGTGCACACATCTGCTCCGAGTCTGTGCTTGCGTTCTTGCATCTGCTTAAGGAATAAGGATGGTGCTGACTGAGGGAGACGCAAAGAAAGATCTGCTGCCCTTAGCGAGAGCGTCGGCGCCTTCATGCGCCCTTCATGCGCCTTCATGCGCCTTCTTGTTCTTGACTTGTCATGCGTAACTTTTGATTCCAAAGATGCGGCAACGTCCGTCTGCACCAGTTGACCTGCGTAGTAGTATCTAGAATTTTGAGCATGGCCGCGTCGCGCATCCGCGCCTCGAAAGCGACCTTCTTGCTGGACATCGATGGCACGCTCGTGTACTCGGATGCCATATACTTCCGCGTTTTCCAGAAGCTGCTCGCGCCTCTTGGCTACACAGTCGACGACGCCTTCTTCAAGGAGAACGTGCACGGCAAGGTCGATGCTGATGTCTTCAAGAAGCTGCTGCCCGCGGACGCGACGGAGGAGGACCTTCTTGCCATATCGAAGAAGAAGGACAGCACGTTCTGCGAACTCTACCGTGAGCAGTCGGCTTTGAGCGGCCCGCCGATCCTCGAGGGACTGCCTGCGGCACTCGAGCTGGCACGGGAGCTCGGCATACGCTGCATTGCGGTGACGAACGCACCACGCGGTGCGGCCGAGACAACGATCGCCTCGCTGCGTGAGGCAATACCGGCGGCGTCGGTCATCGAAGGCCTCGTGATCGGCGCAGAGTGCGAGCGTGCCAAACCGCATCCAGATCCGTACTTTGAGGGCGCTCGGCAGCTCGGTGTGCCCATCTCCGAATGCATCGTTTTCGAGGACTCGCGATCCGGCGTGCGGGCGGGCGTCGCAGCCGGCTGCCCCGTCATCGGCATGCGCTCGTCGCTGAGCGACGCCGAGCTGCGCGCCGCAGGCTGCGTTGCCACGCTTGATGACTGGACGGGCCTGACTGCCGAGCTCATCGCTAAGGTGGCCGCTGGTGCGCCGGGTGATGCGTCCCCAGAGGCCATATAAACAGTCACAGAGATGCATGAGCGCATGTGATGCCGGCGCCGTTTTGATTCATAGAAGATAGGTGCGCGTGACCACCCCACTCTTCCGCCCGGTGCGCGGTGGACCCCCTGAACGTTAGTGGTTAGTCGTTCCGTTTAATCCCGATTCGCGATTGCCGGATTCCCGTACGTGGACGTGGTACCGCCCGGCGAAAAGTGAACGATAAAGCGTGAAAGGCTCGAGCGGAGTAAAGACCGTAAACGATAATACATCAATTCACCCTTTTGAAATTTTAATTTAAGCCCCCAGAGCTGCGCGTGTGCGGCGAGCTCAGCTGAGCTGCCCCTTGAGCCTTGCCTTGAGGTTGAGCGATCAGCACAACATCAGCTGCGCGCGTATAGCTGCGTGTATCTATATAGCCGGCCGGATGGGCACAACACGGGTAAGCAGTAGCCTATAAGCTATACGTCTACGTAGCCAGTACTAAGAACTAAGCGGCCTAGTATGTACAACTTGTATGTTGTAAGCCTCGCCTAACGTAACCCGCGGCGCGGGCGCGCCGGGACGGCGCGCGCCGCGCCCGGTCTTCGCCGTCGCCCCCATTGGTCGCCCCCCGCCCCCGGTGGCTGCCCGGACGCGCCAAAAAAAGTGGTTTTACTGGGTTCCGTTTTTCATGTCAGACGGGGGCTAAGAGTGTAAGAGAAGAGATCTCTTTAATAAGCGTCCCTAGACAAGGCCTGCATGGACTCGAGTACTGCCGATGTCGTGTGCCAGCCATGGCTCATGCTGACGAAATCGAAAACCGATACATGTACTCTGGCCACGAGTCAAGTTGAGAGATGTTCTCAAGTGGGCGACTCCACGTATCTTCCACGCGCCGATTGCCGCTCTTGTCTAGCAGCGCAGGCAGCCACTTATAACCTTCACTGGGCAAGGGCATGTCGCGAGGGTGATAGCACGACGCGTCGGGTCGTGAAAGTGCATACAGGTCAGATTCAGAAGTGTGCTTTGCCCGATCACGTGTCCGTGCCTTTGAACGCGCTTCGCATTCGCGATCCAGCACAAGCCGCTGGAGCATTCTCTTCGCCACGCGATGCTGCGATAGAATAGCTCCGAGCTTGCATTCAGGAGGATCCCCTGCATGCACACCTCTGTTCTCTGTAGGACTCGGAGAGCGCGTCCATCCGGTGACGAACAGGTCACCCTTGCCGGAAGGATCGGGTGCCGTCTCGTTGGTACGAGAAAACTGCTGTTCTAAGAGGCCAAAGTATGGCCGCATCGCCTCGCGGCTCAAGACACCGAACTGGTCGTTCATGCATAAGGCCTCATGATGCGCAGGGCGGTGCACCATCCACCGAGGCAAAAGTTCCTTGAACCGAGCCAGCGGACTAGACTCGCCCACACAGTCTGTAGCTCTCCAATCATGCGGTCCACTCCAGCAGTTTGATGTGTGCAATGTCGGTTGACTTCCGCAAGTAGCGTACCAGGCTGTGCTGTCCGGGTGCCACGCAAAGTCGTAAGCTTGATCGCCTCGCAGGCGCATGATCCAGCCATAGCGAAGTCTGCTGCTCACCTCACTGGCTTTGATCATGACGGCACAGTATCGGAGTGTGTGTGCCATCTCGTGAGTGACTGTGCGGTAGCCTTGGTGAGTTACTGAGACCACTGGATCCTTGAGCGGCTCGGCGACGGTGATATTCTTTGGCGACCACCTGAGCGCAGGCCCAATTTCACTACCAGCTGGCAGAACAACGAACACATGCTTGACTGAGGCTCGGATGGGCTCCACCACGTGGAGCATTATCTTGAAGATCAGCTGAGAGGACAACCTTTGATGCCCAGCGACACAGATGGCGATGCGGCCCGCCCCGGTCGCCCTTGCGTAGCTGTCACATGGCCGTGACGCATATGTATCGTCAACTAGGGCGCTGTGACCCACGTCTCGTATTCTGAGCATCGATCCCACATCTTGTATTCCGGTCACGAGCACCAGGAGGAGACTCGACGGCTCATGTCTCTTCGGTCTCTTTCTGTGGGGAACAGGTTCCAGGGGGAGCCGTCACGGGCGCCTCCTTGGGATTTTGCTCTTTCGTCGAGGCATCGAAGCTTGCGCTTCGCCGCCCCGACTGAGAGCTCTCGCAGACCTAAGTCTGCGCGTCCACAGGACATTGAACTGGTACTGCCTCGTCGGCAGCACCGAACTTCTGGACTTCGTCCACAACATCTTCTTCTCGCAGCACTATGTCGGGTTCCCCTTCGGGCGCGCCCAGTGCCGCGTTTATGCTCTCTCCGGAACAACGGATCGAGGCCCTGCTCCAGCAGATCATCAACGATCGAGCGCAGGATGCCGCTCGCATGGACGCCATGCAAGCGACGATCGACACGTCGATTGATCTCGCCGCCCTGCACCGAGCTGCAGCGGCTGCCGGGTCACCCCCGCCTGCTGTACCAGGGCAAGCCGCAGGACCCTCGTGGCTCCGCCGCATCGTCGATACGGCGCTACAGAGCCCGGGCGGCACAAACCTCGCCGCCGCCGCTCCAGCCGCGCCAGCAGGTGCCGCCCGACCAACCGCGCTGCGCGCGCACTTCAACCTGCCAAACGGGCCGCCACCAACCGCACCCGCCCGCGGCGCTCGTCGCATCGACGCTGCGCTTAGCTCCCTCAACAGAGTGCCAGCAACTGGCACCAGCCCTGCGCCAGCCACTGGCGCCAACCCTGCAGCTGCGACTGCCGCCGCCGCCGCCGCCGCTCGCGCCCGCGCCGTCGTCGACGTCGACGAAGACGACGACGACTACTTTGACGCCCTCGACGAGCAGCTCGAGCTACTGCGGGCCGCGCCCGACCCGGAGCAGTCGCTTGCCGACCGCTTCGGCGGCCACTTCCTACCGCTGCCGCACTTGGCACGCTTCTGGCCACGCGACTTCAACTTCCAGACCAAGACCTGCCATTACCACCCGTCACTTGCCGGTGACCGCCTCAACGGCGGCCTCGTCGACAACCTGACTAAGCTCGGCGAGCAACAGCGGGCGGCCCGGCAGCCGGAGTGGGGCAGCACGTACGCGTACGAGCTTCGCACGCTCGTGTCGAGCTGCTCCTACTTGGCGGACACGCTCGAAGCCATGCGCAGCATCTGCGCCGCGCTCAACACGGCGCTGCGCGCCGAGGGCGCCCTGCCCGCCGGCCTCGAGTCCCTGCCACAGGACGCCCTCGACGTCGCCGTCCAACTGCAATCCACCTTCTCGCACCTCAAGGAGCGCGTCGACGTGTTGCGCGCGGCCAGCAGGCAGTCCGCAGTGGACGTCGAGATCCTCTCGCGCCTCTACGACTCGGAAGAGCGCATCGCAGGCGAGCGCTCCGCGCTCGGCGCCGCCGTCGAGTCGCGCTCCTTGGAAGGCGCCACTCGCTCGATGATCTCCGCCTCAGCCAAGGAGCGCGTCGCTGCCGCGGAGTACAGCATCGCCCTCGAGGTCTTCGAGCAGCTCTCGGCCACCTGGGGGGCCTGCTCAGTCGATGCCTTCGCCAGCGAGGCAACCGCCCTGCTGCCCCGATTCTGGGCGGAAGCGGCCGGATCGGCGGCGGAAGCCGTCGATGCCTTCGCGCAGCCGTGGGCCTCGGAAACCCTCGTATGGGCACACCCACCGCCCACACTGCTACCTCAGCTCGTGCAACTGCTCGAGTCGACGCCATCAGCCTCAGCGATCGTGTGCGTGCCGTACTGGCCCGGCAGCCAGTGGTTCCGACCCCTGGCGGAGCTCTCCAGCGAGATGCTCCTCTTCCCCCCGGGGTCGCTCCAGCGCGTGGCCTTCGATGCGCCGCCGATGCTCGCCCAATGGAGCGTCGCAGCGTTCCGAGTGCCGCCCCGATAGGACGCCATCGCTTGCAGCTGCCGCCGCAGCGGGAAACTGCCGCCAGCGCCTACATGAGTGCCCGCCTCGGCAACCTACGAGGCTCCGCCACCGCCGTCCGCCTGCTGCAGAGCGGGCTGGCCACCTCGACCTCAGAGAACTACGGCCGCCTCTTTGACGCGTTTGCCGCATACTGCGACGCCGAGGGCGTCTCAGCACTGCCGGCCGAGAAGTCCACCGTCATCGCCTACGTCGGCCACCTCGCCGAGCTTGGCACGTGGATGGCATCGTCAATGCAGCCAATCTTCTCCGCCATCAACGACGCGCACCGCAGCCTCGAGCTCGATCCGCCAGCGGTCGACAACTTCTTCCTCAAGCGAGTACGAACGGGTCTCGGCCGCCTTCAGGCCGAGGAGTCGACTACGGACTCCCGCACTCCCCTGCCCGCCGCCGCCGTGCTCGCCTTCATCGACGCCGCGGAGCGCCTGCCGGACGACGCCTTGCGCCACCTTCGCGAATACGTTGCGCTCGTGCTCACTGCTCTTTTCGCAGGCCGCCAGGACTCGAGCGTCCACTTACGCTCCGAGGACATCGGCTTTGGCGAGGCCCAGCTCTGGCTCCGACTATCGGAGAAAGGCAAGCGGCAGCAATCAGTGCGCCGCGTTGTGCGCCTGCCGCTCGCACCGTCAGCGGTGCACGGACACGCGTCCGTGCTGCCCCGCGTTGGCGCGCTGCTCGCCCGCTATTTCGCGCTCCGCAACATACTCGCACCTTCACAGCCGGCTTTCGCTTTCCAGCTGCCCGGCGAGCAGCGGCCGACCACCGCGTGTATGGAGCGCTGGCTCGCTCACGCGCTCGCTCGCTGCGGCATCCGAGCGCCGCCAGGCTTCGCGTACTTAGGTCACTCCCTCCGCTCTCTGGGAGCCTCCGCCATGGCCGCCATCGGCGTGCCCCGCCACATATACATCTGGCTAGGCGGCTGGGCTAGAGGCAGCAGTGTCGTCGACCGCTGCTACATCGACCCGACGTTCGCCGCATGCCCCGCCGCGTACGCTCTTTACGGATGGGCGCTCAGCGGACTCTACTGTGCCGACGCCGGCACCGTGGTCCGCGCGACGACGCTGCCCGACCCTCGCCTTACAGCGCCTGCGCCCGGTCCGACTCTTCCCGAGTCGCCCGCGCACGTCCGAGCCGCACGCGCCATCAGGCTGCGCGCAGCCACGCGCGCTCGCGCCTGAGTGACACCGGCGCTCTGCTGCGGTTTCGTTTCTTGTGGTCCGCATGCGCGTTCCGTGTGGGATGCTGGCATCTCATTCATAGCGGAGGCAGCGGTGCGGACGGCTCTGTGGGGAACAGGTTCCTGGGGGAGCCGTCACGGGCGCCTCCTTGGGATTTTGCTCTCCCTCCCTTCCCTTCCCTTGGGTTACATATTGTCATGTTCTGTGGGCCTTTGTGATATAATATATATATGGGCCCAGGGGGCGAGGGCTGGGGACCCGCTTTTCTTTTCGTCTCTCTAATAACAAAAACTTGCACCCGGACCCGTTCAGCGGAAAACGCGGACGCCACCTCGTCGGACGCCTCCAGCGCCCGGGGGCGGGCGCAGCCGCGCCGGCATCGGTGCGAGGCAACGCAGCCTCTGTGGGTTACGCACACGCACCAGGCCCGGGAGGCGACGATGGCGGGGCGCGGCGCGTGGAGACTAGATGGCGGGGCGCGGCGCGTGGAGACAATCGCGCCTTCGTCGCCTCTCCCGGTTCTGCTCGGATGCCGTCCCACATCGCCTTGCAATGCACTGACGCTTCCTTTTGCTACCGTGCCCGTCGGGGCGGCGTTGGAGACGCCGGCGGCATCGAACCTGCGTGCACCGACGCGCCCGATGGCGCGCGCCCCCGTGGGGAACGCAAAGACGCACTCGACACCGTCGCATTACGACGGTGTCGAGCACAAGTGGCTTCCATCGCCGCCATCGCCGCCGCCGCCTTGGGTGTCAAGCCGCAGGCCGAGGCACCACATTCGGCGCCGGTTGCGCCGCGCAACGCGCTGCGTCGGCGCCTTCGCCGCCGCACCTGCACAGCACGCGCGCGCGCTCCGCGCCATCGATCCGTGCTGCGCGGGCATGAGCTGGCCCGATTGAGAGTCCGAGCGCAGCTCCTCCGTAGCGCGCGCGCATCAAGGCGCGCGGCGAAAGGGGCGGGCAAGTCGATGGCGAGTGGTTGGAGGCGGCGCCGTCCTCCGACGCGCCTGGAGCCGGCCGCAGCGGGGCGCGGAGGCGCGCGCATGCGCGCGGAGCGCAAAAAAAAGGTCAGTTTGAACGTTGCAATGGAGTCGGCCATCCTCACGCCGGCACTGTCGCACGAGACCGTGGACATCCGCGCAGTGGTTGCGGCTTATGGACAGGCGACCGCAGCGTCTGCTGTCGCTTGACTCCGAGAGTCAGGGCGGGCACGCAGAGCCTCTGCGAAGCTCTGCACCGGTGGATCTGCCATCGACCAAACCCACCTCCACCATCGACCAAACCCATCTCCGCCTTCGCCATCTCTGCCGCCGCCATCGCCATTTCTGCCGCCTCCATCGCCATATCTGCCGCACGGACAAGCAAAACAGCCAAGGCCGTCATCACCCTTGCCGCAGCTTCGCCACGTGGCTACGTGTGTAGGCGGGCTCGGGACGCTCTACTACATGGACAGTCAATGGCTGCACAGTCAATGGCAGCACAGCGTTACCGCGCCGGTAACGGGCAGCACAGTCAATGGCTGCAGGGGGAGGACAAGAGTCGGCCTTAGCGTAGCCTCGAGCGTTTGCAGCCGGCCCTCGCGGACCGGCAGCCGAGTGGGGCGGTGCTAAGTCAAGGGCACCGTCGCATGTCTCTAACCTCCAGACCCATTTTCTTTTCGGAGCACGGCGAGGCCGCTGCGAGGTGGACGAGTGGACGTGGCGGATCGGTGCGGAGGGACTGGGCTGATGAGTGAGTGATTGATTGGATGAGATCGATTGCCTGAGCACTACAGAGAGGAGCCGGGGCTGCACGATCCAGCGGTAGGGGCCGTAGCGAGGACGAAGGGGCCACTATTCTCCGGCTGTAGGCAGCCCGCGCGTCTCCTTTAGTGAGCGCGCCGAGGAGACGCCAGTGGAGCACCCCTTCACATGTCCTAAATCTGCTACTGGTCGCCGAAACACGACGTGTCGTTACCCCTCTCAGTGGTGTGAAGGGCGAGTTGATTCCGAGTGCGAGTGATCGATTCTGAGTACATGAGTAGCTGTTAGATGGTGTGAACGAGGAGGAGGCAGACCTGTGGTGGTTATAACTAAGGTATCCCGAAAAAAAAAGGTAGGACGGAGCAGGACGAATTAAAGGGGGTCCGAGCCAGCAGTACCCTGAAAGGCTGCTGCGCTCGCCTTTTTCAGGGTCCCCAGGATTTCTTTCTCCGTCACTCCCTTGGTCTCGACCGCGTCTGAGGGTGCGCAAGAAAGAGCCGTCAAATGATGGACGCTCTCCCCATGGACGACGAGCCGCCGTGTGCCGATTGCACCGAGGCCGAGGACGTCGACCACCTCAACCAGCTGGCCAACGTGGCGGCTGGAGCAGCACGGGTTGCTGCGCTGAAGCGGCGGGCAGAATCGAAGGCTGGCATTGATATTTGCTGGGTGGCATCTGCCAGGCTTGTCGCGCACGGAGCATCCGCCGCAGCCAGCTGGTGGGCTGCGACCCGAGCCTCCTCATTCGGCGTCTCAGAAGAATTTCCCACCACGCTATGTAATTACGCGCCGCGCATTAGGTCCCTGTGCGGTCCTAACACAAACATGCTGCACAGTACCTCGTTGTGTATGCAAGCAAGCAAACTACTTAGCTTGCTTGTTGTGTATGGGGGCCGCGCGCGCGGCGAGCGTAAGGAGGTTCGTGCCAGGGACTACAGGGTCGTGTGTGTGCGTGAATTAGAAACAGGACCACACAGTACAGCGGCGCTCATGCAGGGGCGTCCCCGGGGGGGCGCGCTTACATGACTACTGCCAGCAGGCCAGCAACCGGGGCGCCGCTGTGTGTGTATTAAGAGTTAAAACGGGTCGCAGCTCGGACACCCGAAACAGCGGCGCGTTCACGGCGCTCCGGTGCGAGGCGCGCACCCAGCCGCGGCGGGGCGGTCGCTTGTCGTTCAGTTTCACGTTGTAGAGTTTGTACTGTCAGGAGGTCCGGCAAGCGGGACGCCGCTAAGGAGGGGTCTGGGTGTGAAATACATGTGTGTCCTTAGTTTCGTGTCCGCGGGCTGCCCCGTGTCTTCTAAGTTCTAACCGTTTATTCGTGTGTTGAGGCCAATGTGCGTTGAGAGAGCGCGCAGCCATGCTGCGGCCGATGGAGCGACCAACGAGCACACGCGGTCTGGCGATGCGCCGCTGGCAGCGCGCCCGCCCCCCCAGGCTCCACTGAAGACTTGGAATCGCTGATCGCGATCAGCGTAAGAGGCCTTCACCCACGAGCGAGGGCGAGGGCAGCACTCGCGTGCAAAGGCCGTTGCCTCGGCCTCGCTTGTGACGATGCGTATCGGCTGCGGTGGTGCAAAGAGTCGAATGACGAGGGAGGCGATGGCGCGTACGATGGGATTCGTCACGAGGATCGCGTGCGCCTGTACGTGCGTGTCCCACTGCACAGCGTGCGCATCGACCCATTCGCGGATCATGCGCATCATCTTCCCGCTCAGCCGCGGCACGAGCACTGCACGCGGGTCCCAGAGCACAGTGAATGGCTTGCGCAGTGTCAGGACGCGACCAAAGAAGGTGTAAGTCGAAATGAGGGCGGTCTCATCGAACACCCTCCCGCCGGTCACACGCAGCCGAGCATGCTCGCCAGTGCGCGCACGCTCGAGCTCGAGGCGCCCTCCGTGCCGATTGAGCGCCGTTGGACCGAATTCGAGTGAACGCGCGGGCAGGGACGACGAGGTGGCAGGGTTGGCGGCGGGCGCGCAGGCAAGGCCCGATGCGACGAGCGCGACCACGACCGCAGCAACGAGCAGCCATGATGGGCGCGTCACGCTCGGCGGCCAGCGGCGCACTTTAAGGAGTTGGATGAGAACAAACTGGAGGCTAAACCACGCAAGAGCCACGGCGCCAATGGGCAGTGAGCCCGTGGCCGCCGCCAGGCACCCGAGGGCAGCAGTGCTGCAGAGGCTTCGGCCGATTGTGAGCACCCAAGGTCCAAGGCGCAGCACAGGCGCGTTGAAGGCCCATGCGAACTCGGCGCTCGTGTATGAGTCGACAGTGAAGTTCGGGAGCCACGCACGGTTAGGGAGGCCACCGATGGTGGACGCGCTCGTCGGAGCTCGCCTGGACAGGAGCGCACCGTCGCGGTCCGTCGCAAGGTAGAGTCGTAGCTCGCGCACTCCCCAGGCGGCCACGTCCACATGGAAGCTAGCGCGCGGGCACGCGTCGAGGAGCTTGCGTGCGCCCTGTGGGGAGATGACGTAGGCGTGCGTGCCAAAGGGGCGGGCGGGCACGTGCAAGAGCGGATGTGGCGAGTGCGGCCAGCGCCAGCAGCCGCCCATGAGGCCGTGGATCATGTTGAGGCCATATCGACATCGCGGGTGCACGCATCCAAGGGCTCCGATGAGCAGCACGTCCCATGTGTGGTCTAGTGTGGATAGTGCATCGAGGGCCTCGGCGAGCAGCGTGGGCATGTGCTCGCTCACGGGGGCATCGTCCTCCAGGATCAGCAGGGACTCGTTGCGCCGCACGCACTCAGACCAGCAAAGGCGGTGCGACAAAAAGCAGCCAATCATTCCCTTTGTCATGAACACACGGCCCAATGCGGTGGTGGATGCGGCGAGCTCCTCCTTGGACAGCGAGGAGCCATCAACGGCCTCGATGACATCGAATGCGATCCTTGAGCGTTGCAGCCTCTCATGCAGAGCGGCGAGCCGATTGGTGTCACGACTGTCACGCGCCAGATTGATGACAAGAGCCGGTGGCAATTGATATCTCATCTGGTGGCTATCAGCTGTCTGACCCCGATGAGGTCAGAGAGCTGTGATCGGGTGAATGCATCGGGTGCTCGATGAAAAGTCAAGTCAAGTCAAGTCAAGTCAAGTAAAAGTTTATAATCGCACACTACAAGAAGAACTAGATTTAGTTACAACACACACGGCGGTACAGTGTACAGCCAACACAAACGGCATTACAGCGGTTCAGCCACAAAGAGACAGACGGCGCCACACGACAAGCACAACCATTCACACATTAATGATGCTCTCTGCCAGCGGCGGCCTCTTCCTCGATCGCATGCGCTGAGCCGTGCACACGCGGCGCGCGCCCGTGCGGTCCGACTGCGCCCGGCCTGCATGGCGTGAGTCTCATAGCACACGCGGCTCGTCCTCTCGCTCCGTTCAGCTCGCGTCTGCTCCTCTATTCCCCGACCCGGCCTTGCCCGCCACACGCCACGTTGACGGCGCTCGTGACGGCGCATACTGCCGTCCTTCCAAAGAGGTCACCTGGACTTCCCCTGCCGCCCCATTCCCTTACCCTTCGGCACCCGCCGGGTCGCGGACGCCCGCTCAGCCTTTCACCTCTAGGTCTGCCATCGCCTCCGTTGGTAGCGAGGGCGGCGGCGGCGTCGCATCGGAGCCCGGCTGCACGACCGGCTTACCAGTAAAGGGGTCGATCTTCACCTTCGGCTTCGGTGGCGCGCCGCCACTCTGCTGACGGCTCTCCTCTCCTCTATCCGGCTTGGGCGGCGCCGAGGACGCCTTCTCCGCCTCGCCACCCAAATAGTCGTCAGTGCGTGGCGCGCGGGCTTTGGCGGCTCCGAAGGGATTCGATTTGGCACTGGCCGCATCGCCCGTCGCGTCGTCCGCGGGCTTCGGTGCACCGGTTCGGGGCGCCAGCTGCAGCTTGCGGCGCTCGGGGGGTGCACCACCGCCGCCGCCGCCGCCGCCAGGCGTATCACGGGGCACGAAGCCGCTGCCGCGGCTAAACTCGCGCTCTTCGCCGCCGCCGCCACCGCCGAAGCGATCACCACCGCGGTCGCCACCACGCTCGCCGCCGCGATCGCCGCCGCGCTCGCCGCCGCCGCCCTCCTCTTCGGCCGGCATCGACTTGTTCAGACCGCGAGGGTTGAACGTGCTTGGGCGCTCGTAACGCTCACGCTCACCTCCGCCTTTGCCGCCTCGATCGCCGTAACGGTCGCCGCCGCGATCGCCGTAACGGTCGCCGCCGCGATCGCCGTAACGGTCGCCGCCGCGATCGCCGTAACGGTCGCCGCCGCGATCGCCGTACCGGTCGCCGCCGCCACCCCCGAAGCGATCGCCGCCGCGATCGCCGCCGCGATCGCCACCGCGATCGCCACCGCGATCGCCACCGCGATCGCCACCTTCGCCGCCGCCCTCCTCTTCGGCCGGCATCGGCTTGTTTAGACCGCGAGGGTTGAACGTGCTCGGGCGGACATATCGCTCGCGCTCGCCACCACCACCACGATCGCCGCCGTCACGGTCTCCCCCGTCACGGTCACCGCCGCCACCCCCGTAGCGGTCGCCACCGCGATCGCCATAGCGGTCACCGTCGCCGCCGTAGCGGCTACCACCGCCGCCGCCGCCGAAGCGGTCACCCCCGCCACCGCCGCCGCCACCAAACCGGTCGCCGCCTCCGCCGCCGCCATACCGGTCGCCGCCTCCGCCACCGCCGCCGCCGTACCGGTCGCTGCCGCCGCCGCCGCCGCCGCCGCCGCCGCCGCCACCGGCGCCGCGCCAGCTGACCGCCTCGTCTGCCTCGCTGCGCATCACGACCATGTCGCCGTTGTCGTCCTCGTAGCGGCGGGGGCCGCGGTCGTACCGGTCGCCCTCACGTCCGGGCCTTTGGAAGCCGCCGCGATCGCCATAGCGATCAGGAAACTCACCGTCCTGCTCACGCGGCGCCGTCGGCAGTGCCATCGGGTCGCTCTGGATGGTGTCGCCCGCGAACTCTGCGAGGGACATCGTCTTTCCCTTTGCCTTCTTGCCCATCCTCTCGCTGGACCGTCGGTCTTCGTCTCGTTCTTTGTGGTCCTCTCTCAGTCACGTCGCCTCTGGAATGCCGAAGCCGAATGGAAGTGTGAACGAAATGCCTGTTTTCAAAAAGCCGCAGGCCAAGACAATTCCATTCACACTGGTCGCAACTTCATGTAACTTTGTCTTCGCAACGGAGTCAGTTCGCATTGCAGCTAGTTGAACCGCGTGGTTGCGGAGGCTGCGGCGCCAGGAATCTGACAAGCCCGTCCGACGCCCAGTCATGGCTCGCTCGAGCTCAAGAAGTAGCATGTTGCCAATCCAGGGGCTCCTGAAGACGGACATGACTGACACCACTTTTTGCGAGATGCTCAAGCACCTGGCACGCATCGCCGGCTTCGTGGGTGTCGCCGTCATCATCTACACGCCCTATGAGGCATCGCCTACAGCTTTCAACAAGCCGGTCGATGGCTGGGACGAAAACCGGACGGCTGACAGCTGGGGCACCTTCCTGTGGGACTGGGATTGGATCGACTGCATGTACTTCGCAGTGGTCACGCTGTGTACGGTGGGCTACGGCGACATGCCCACTCTTAACCAGGGGCTGCGCCTCTTCACGATATTCTATGCCGTAATCGGCGTCGTCGTCGTGGCCAAATCGATCACCGTCATCGCCGACTGGTTCTCCGAGCAGGGGCGCAAGCGCTTCATCACGAAGCAGCGTGTACTGCTGCAGGAAGCGCACAAAGCCGCGGCAGTTGTCATGGGGATGCAGAAACGAGACGGTGTCTCATCACTGCCGCCGTCGCCAGGAAAATCGCGGTCACCGCCGCCGAGCCCGCCTACGGGCTCCGCCACTGCCACAGCCGCTGCTGCTGTCGATGTCAGGCAGGACGATGATAGCGGCAGCAACAATATCATCTGCTGTTCTGCTGTCAGCAGGAGCGACGGCCGCGGCAGCAGCAGCATCGGCAGCAGCAGCAGCAGCAGCAGCAGCAGCAGCGAGCCCTTCCGAGGAGAGGTGCCATTCGGCGCGCTGTTGTGTGGGGCCCCTTCCATTCCCCCCCTCCCTCCCAGTCCCCCCCCGTCCCCTAGCGTCCAGATCATGCCCACGACTGACGAGGAGACGGAACTACAAAGGACCAAACGCGAAAGGCGCCCATCAAATGAGGTAACAGACGGTTGCGGCAGCAAGGACCTGCTCGATCGTGTCATGAGCAAGAGTACGAGGAAGGACTTGTGTCGCGTGCTCGCGGCACTAAGGCCGACGGGCGTGTACTTTAGCTTGTGCATCATCCTCGGCGAGCTCGAGAACGCCCATATCGAAGGGTGCGCATGGCCTCCTTTGGAACGGCCCAAGATGTGCATGATGAGTGCCTTGCATGCATGCTGAGTCATTACCTCACTACATGCAGGTGCGGCCATTTCGGCGCTGGCTGGGCGTGCGGGAGCACCGGTGGGTGCGATGCTTGGAAGCTGACCCATGAGAATGGCAGCTACTGCTGGACGTGGGTCGATGAATTCTATTACGGGGTGATCACGTTCCTTACGATTGGCTACGGCGACGTGTCGCCGCACACCAAGGGGGGCAAGGCACTCGCGACGCTGCTCGTAATGATGGGCGTCTTCTCCTTCACAACGCTGCTGGCTGAGCTCAATGACATTTCTCAGGCCAAGCGGCTTGGTGCCGACAAGACCCTGCAACAGCGGCTCGACGAGTTGAACGAGGTCATCGAACAGGATGATGACGGCAAGGTGACCACCGAAGAATACATCATCTTCAACCTCAAGAAGATGGGCAAGGTGGACGATGATACTATCAGTCTGCTGAGGGACCAGTTCAAGGCGCTCGACGCGGACGGCAGCGGCGAGCTCGACGCGGATGACATCAAATTGCTCTCGCAAGCCGCCGCTCAAGTGGCCGCAGGTCAAGCTGATTAGATCACTTGATGTGGCTGCCCCAGGATGTGGTTGCCCCAGATTGGGTGGGGCTGTTCGGGCTGTGCAGCATAGACGCATGCAGAGCACGTATGGGGCAGGGCAGCGGGGCAGGGGCAGTGGTGCATCCCGATGCGGGGTCGCGTGTTCGGAAGGGGGCTGATGCTGGTGCATTCATAATGCATGCTCTGCGACCGGTCCTCCCATGATGCCCACGATGTTGTTGGCGCATGTGCCTCGCTGTTGGCGGCGTGCGCCTCGGTGTGCCTCGACCCGTCGTGCCGGTGCAGAGCTACGGGCTTATCTTTCTTTGGGCTCGTATTCCTTTCATTGGGCTCGTATTCCCTGCTGGTGCCTGGATCGAATACACAGTGCGTCGGAACCATCTGGCTCTCGTGGGTGCATCGGGCATGTAGGAACATACAGCATTCTCAGCATGCTCCCGATGGTCATGTTTGCGGTCCTCTGGAGACTGGACACAGGGGTCGCATCTCGCAACTCGCATGCGGTGGGTACACTTTCCAGGTAGGCCGGAAGCGCTCGCTAAGTTAGCTGGCTCTTCCTTGCTTAATTCCTTGCGAGGTGCCGCGCCATGCGTCTCTCGCTCCCCTAGGTAGTAGGTTTGGTTCAAAAACACCACGCGCGGGGGGAGCCGTGCTGCGAGCGGTAGGGCGGGTCGTTCCCCCGGTCGCCGGTCGGTCATGCCGGTCGTGCTCGACCCTCGAGTGGGGTCTGGGGAGTCCGCCGCTGATCCGCTCGGCGCCGCTCCGGCGCGCCTCGATGAGCAGTGGGTGTAGAACTGGTGCCAGATGAATCAATCGCACAGGGGATCCAGCAGGAGGCACCCAAAAGGGGCACCCCCACCGGCCGCCCGCACGCTGATCGAGCTCTCGATCAAGCGTGCAGGCGGCTCCCAACCCAAACACAAACACCGTACATGTATACACAGCAGACACGCTACGTCGATACAGTATCGTCTCGTCGGGTGGGTGGGAGGGAAACCGAGACGACACACGCGTGCGCCTCTCGCACAACGTGCGCGCTCACACCGCTGCTCTCGCGGCTGTGGCGCTGTGCTACTGTGCGCCCAGTCGACAGACTGTTCAGCGCTTTAAGCACCAGTCTTCAGCCTCTCGGGACTCAACGACCTCTATGCCTCCGAGGTCCCCCTCAGGCAGGTACGTACCGGCTGGCTCCCCTCTACCCGAGGAGCCCAGTCGCATGGTATCGGTGGAATATCCCGATCTTTCCGGAGAAGCACACGAAATGCGGAAAATCAAAATCGTCTTTCGGGCGTGCCACGGGGCGCACAGCCCGCCGGCGCATTAGCCGAGCAAGCACAGGAACGGGACATGTCGTTCGACGTGGACACCGACGACCTGAATCGGGCCGCGTTCGAAACCCGGGAGGCGTCCTCGCATTCGCTGCGGAGGACGCATGGGGGACACGTGCACGCGCTCGTGAGCACGTTCGCCTTGCCGCATACCGCACATGACATGCCGGTCGCGCCTTTGCCGCTCGAGCCCTTTAGAGCCCTGGCCCGCGGCGCCCTTGGCGCCTTTGCCTTTCGCGGGTGCTATGCCCTTTGCGCCTTTGCCACCTTTGCCCTTTGCCGCGCCCGCGTACGTGAAGATCGGGCCCCGCCTCGCGCGGTCGTGCGTGTGCGTTGGGGTCGGGTCGGCTCCAGGCAATGGCTCCGGGGTACCGTCTGCTCGTCTCGCGGTCGTGCGTGTGTGCGTTCTTGGTGGGTCGGGAACGAGCAGATGGTTGATCGTGGTTGTGTGTGTAGTTATTCTTATTGATGAGCCGTTCGTCTGTGTGATCTTCCGTGTGCCCGCGTGCGTCCCGTTTGTCCCGTTTTTGTCCGGCGACCCGACATGTTTTTGACGGTAAAAAGACACCGGGGGGAGCCGGCACACGGGACCTCACCGGGGAACGGTTTCGCCCGGATCCGTCCCCCCCCCCCTCGTGGGCGGTGTCCCTTGCACGCTCGACCGCAGTTTGGGGCCAACTCATACCATCCCCCGTAGCCTCCGGGCGTGCTCAGATGCTTCATAATTGCTCGTGTCGCGTCAAACGGAGCCGCGTCCTCGCCCGAAGGACCCCGTCCTTGGGTTTAGGACAGGGGCGTGAAACCGCGCGACACCCACCCAGCTCGACACAGGCAGCACAGACACGCTCCCTCCAGGGGCCGCGGAGGCGGTCCGCGCCCCGGCGCATGGCGCGCACTGGCAAGCTATCATACGGCAAGAGCGCTCAGTACAAAACACAGGCCGACCCCCCCCCGGTTGGAAACGCGGGCGCATTGATTGCGGCGGCAGCGGGTGCAGCACCAGCAGAGCCTGCACCTTCGGGCATGAAGCGCGGCCGGCCCCCAGCTGACCCGAATGCGGAGCCCCACTTCTTTTGCGACGAGCCTGGGTGCGGTGCCTCTTACATCACCTACGGCGGATTGTACCAGCACCGGCGCAAGCATCACCCTTGGCTGATTGCCGAGGCCAAGCAGGTCGCTGTGGCCAATGGCAAGCGACCCCGAGGCCGTCCTCGTGAGAGCGAGCGAAACATGGACGAGCTAACACACGAATGCCCCATTTGCGAGAAAGCGTACGCATCCTATGGCGGTTTGTACCAGCACAAGCGCTCGCATCACCCCGAGCTGGTGACCGCTCGCGACTGCCCACCGGGTTGAGTGCGCAACGCTGGCTGCGGTCGCGCTGGCTGCGGTCGCGCTGGCTGGCGATTGGTGCGACGGCGACGACGCTGCCTTGACTAAACGTTCGGTGTGCCTTGGCGGCGGTGTGCTTGATGCAATTGCTCGATGAGAAAGAGAAGACCTTCGAAGACCTTATATTTGTGTGCCGCCCGCGCGCTAGTTGGATAGTGTGTGTATCCAGGAAGATTACCTCCCCATACCCCTTTGGGTCAATCAAGCAGTTCAAAATCAGGAGGTGGGGCCGGTGTTGTGAATCCATTTCCAGAAAGATTTGAGGAATCAAACTTGGTCCGAGCGAGCGAGTACTCAGTACTTGTGTTGACCGAGGGGAGCGGAGCCGTCCGTCGAGACGGTGGTGGAGTGAGCGTGGGGGGACCGCGATGAAACTGAACTGAACTGGGATCGTTTTGTAAGACATAACAGTTTTGTGCATGCGCACGCTCGCTCACCCCAGCACAGTCAACTGTCAGCGAACGAGTACCCCCTGTTCAACACAACGCGCGCGCGCGCGCGTATGCTTATAAAGAGTTTACAGATGGACTTAAAGCAGAATCGCGCGCGCGCAGGATGAAGCCCACCATCACCGTCGATCCGGAAGAAAGCGATCACCGCAAGGGCCACACAAATATGGTGGGCTCCACCAGCGCACAAACCATCTGCTCGAATGCCCTTCACAGCGGCGCGTTCTACTCAACCGGCGCACCCCTGCCGTGCAGCTACTTCCAAACGTACCCCAACACTTGCGCTTCCTACACGGTCGCGCGCACCAATTG
>JWZX01002593.1:0-23625 GCA_001275005.1 Chrysochromulina tobinii | reverse complement strand
TCAAGGGCAATCAGAGCGCCTCGGCGAAGAGCCTGCTGGCCTCGTGGCCCTCGCCTGATGAGGGAGGCAATCAGAGAGGTCATCAGAGCCCATCAAGGGCAATCAGAGCGCCTTGGCATCGAGAGCCTGCGGATCTCGTCAGGCTCACCGATCTGCTCGAGCTTCTGTGCCATCCAGCATGCGCGCTGGCTACTCGTCCGCTCCAAGGCGGCTAACCTGGTGCGCAGCGCTCTATTATCGGCCTCGAGACGAGCCAACGCGTCGTGATGAGCACTGGCAGGCACGGCCTCGAGAGGAGCCAACGCGTCGCAGTCTTCCTTGGAAGCCGTTGGGCGCACCGCGGCCCTCTCCGCTTCCATACGGCCATGCCGTGCCTGCAAGTGCTCATCACGGCGCGCTTCCAAACGGCTATGCTGTGCGTCGAGCTCACTCACGGGCGGCAGCGTGGCTTCCATCGCCCCAGCTTCAAGCGCAGCCTTGGCCGCCGCTTGCGCTCCAGCCTTGGCCGCCGCCTCGGCTTTCGTCGCCTCGAGAGCCGCGGCAGCCTCGGCCGCCGCCTTCGCTTTCGCCGCCTCGAGCTCGTCCGCTGCAGCGGCGGCCAATGCTGCAGCCTTCTCCTTCTTGGCTACCGCCTCCTTCTTGGCTACTGCCTCCAGATCGGCGGCCGCCCTCGCACGCGCCATCGTGAGCGCATCGTCTTTGGCGGCCACCACTTCCCCTTTTGGAAGCGCGCCGTGGTGAGCACTTGCAGGCCTGGCGGCCACCACTTCCCCGTTGGCGGACACGGAGGCCTCGAGTGTCGCCAGCGTATCCGTTGCTGGAGTTGGACTTGTGAAGCTCCCTAGCTCCTGTGGAAGGTCAGTGGAAGAAGCTGAAGGAAGACGTTCGGCCCCTCCCTTCTCTGCGGCCTCGGCTTTCGTCATGAAGGCCAAGAAAGCGAGGTCGCCCCTCGCGGCTGCCTCCCTCGCGGCCGCCTCCCTCGCTGCCACCTCCCTCGCGGCCACCTCCCTCGCGGTCGCCTCCCTTGCGGCCGCCTCCCTCGCGGCCTCCTCCCTTGCGGCCGCCTCCACTTTCTCGAGTGCAGCCAGATTCTCCGGCAGAAGCATAGTCGAGTTGGCCTCGAGCGCCGTCACGAGCCAAAGTGGTCTTGGGAGAGAGCCGATGTGATGGGCTAGCTCGCGCTTGCTCGCTCGGCGTGCGTCGATGCCAGCAAGCTCGAGGACGAGGCAGCCGACGCGCATGCCTTGGCGCTCGGCGGCGCTGCCGGCATGCACCTCCGAGATGAGTACGCCTCCACCGAGCGCGTCGCTCAACCCGAGCCCCAGAGGGCCGGGCCCAAACACAAACCGAGTGGGCGGCACACTCGGACGGGCCACCGCCGCTTCCACCGTCGCTTCCGCCGCCTCTCCCGCCGCCTCCGCTCGGGATGTCCGAACTGATGGCTGGATTGGCACGGCTGCAGCTGCGTTCTCGAGAGCTCTTTGGCTCGCTTGGGCAAGAGAGATGCGCTCACCACGTAGTCTCAAGCCGAGCCGTGCGGTGAGGCCTGATGGAGATGGTCGTGGAGATTCGGTGAGGCCAGCTGGGGATTGGCGTGCAGGAGAAGGAGACGGGCGCGCCTCGGCCATGGCCGTCTCCGCCCGCTTGCGTGCGGCATCCCACGCCGCCTTGGCCTCACGCGCTCGCTCGGCGTCAGCGTGACTGCGCGCCAACTCGGCAACGTGCGCCAACTTCGCAGGCCCGCTCGCCTTCTGAGCCGCCTGGAGCGCGTCGCGCAGCCTGGGCGCTCCGGTGTGGACACGGACAACTGTGGCGCGTGGAAGTGGCGATGTGGATGACCCTTGAGACGACGGTGAGGGCGGCGTGATCGCTTGAGCTGCGGATGAGGAGAGCGATGCTCGAGGCCTGAGAGGCGTTGAGGGGTTCGTCGGTGGCGGCGGGATGCCGTTCACTGTGCCCGGACCAAAGACGGGCACAAGTGGAACTCCATGGAGTGGAAGACCAGCACTGCAGCTTGGCTGCTCGACCTGCATTCGACTCGTGGCCCCTTCGAAGCCGGGGCTGACGGTCAGGGCACCCAGGGCGAACCGCCAGCCTTTGTGTGAACACATGTGTGAATAGTAAGAATTGGCTAGGGGGGAATACCTCTTCGTCATCAACTAGCTAGGGGGAGTAACTGGGGTAGCCATGGTTGTTCACGACTCCTTGGCCGTATGGCGGGGAGAAGGGACCCCAAAACGGCTTCCGCACGGTGCATTGAGGTTTGTGCTCCTGCATCGTCTGTGCAACGTCCGCCGCTACTGCCGCGTCATTCTGCGGGCTGGTTGAGCACTTCGACCATGGACCGACCGTCTGGTTGAAGCCGAAGAGACTACTTGCAGGATCCTGCGCACAACGACTGTGTACGCACGGAGGCCTCCCGTTCATGACAGCTGCTCCGTAGCCAACGAGGTAGAAAGTACGGCTTGGACTGGATGCCCACATGTGCTGGAGAAGCGCGCAGTAGACCATGGACATGGCGCCTGGGGGGTCTCTGCACGCTTTCGTAGTATCGAAGAGATGGTCATCACTGAAGCCAAACTTCCGCACGTCGGGTGGCTTTGGGACGCCGGTCGGCTGCGGGTCGCACTCACACTTGTTCCTCAGCGCGGCAACTTTCCCGTCCTTCAACAACCAACCCATGGCCTTCGGCGTGCCCCACCAACTGCATGCGTGATCCCGGAGAGGAAAGCAGACAAGCATGTGAACGTCCTCGCCGATTTCAACCTGGTCAAATGGCACTGTCAAGCGAACAAGCGCGTCGGGGCGCATCCATAAGGCGTACTTGTATCGGTACGTTTCCATGTGCGGCTCCATCAGGTGCCAGACATCTTGCATACGCCACCGCATGATTCGCTCTCGAGCAGACGGATTAGTGGCCAACATGCCTTTCGAGGTTTCCAAGGGACCAGCGGCCAGTCTGGCATCCTTGAGGTACGAGCCGTAGATTTGTTCGATCATGATCGACGTTGGCGCGCGACTCTTTTCCGGGTAAAATATGCTGACATTCGTGCTTGCTTGCATGCCATTGCTGGCAGTGTCATTGCTGATGAACCTCCTTGCGTGTTTGATATCTTCAGAGCCGAATGTAGATATGGAAGAGGTCGACACGAACACATGAAATGTGCAGTGCGGATTCAGCTCTTGCAGGTGGGGCAGGTTCTCCTGGAATGTTTCATTTGCGTAGCGCAGCAGTCCGCTAATGAGGATTGCAACGTAGCAATCTGGCTGGTTTCGATGCGATCGGGGATGGAGCATGGATAAATGAATCCATTTCGCAGCCGCTCAGACACACACACATCGCGAAGTTGTGATACTCGATCAAACTACTGAACCACACCCTCCATTCATCTCAAGGTCGCGAGGCGCTGTCGAGGTGGTCAAGTATTTGTTGAAACGGTTTACGGTCTCTGGTTTCGTCGAAACATTCGAGCGCCGTCGGACTTTCGAATTAGGCATTTCTGGTGAGACTTTTGAGTGTGCGACGAGCCGCAGCTTTCAGCCGCCTTTTGCGGATCTACAGTATCCCTTTGCGGTACAATATTGGGGCGACGTTCTCGTCGCGATGAAGTTTGGCAAAGAGGTACACGCGCAGCATGCCCTCATGCCCCATCCCACTCCATGGGTTGCTGAAAGCGCGAACCCCGTACATATTCGCAGCTCGTGGCGTATGCCTCCACCAACTCCGAGTGGACGAGCTTCTATGTCGACTACAAGGCATTGAAGCAGATCCTGCGTCAACTGTCGCCGACCGACGTCGAGAATCAGACAGAGGGCAATGCCCAGGTGCGTGGTGCCCGTGCACGGCGGGCCGGGGCTTAAGGGATGCACTGACCACGGCTCCATGCTTCTCTTTCGCCCGCAGCTCGAGGGCCTCTTCCTGTCGTCGCTGTTGCTGCAGCTGCTGAAGGTGAACCGCTTTTTCATCGAGAAGTCCAAAGAACTCAGCAGTCATCTAAATAGGTGCGAGCAGCCCTAGGTAGGGGGGTCAACCCCCCAACCCTAAAAGCACCCCTGACCTGCCCCCTTGGAAAGGCGGGCGAAGCGCGAAGCGGCAGGTGGCGAGCTTTCACAGCGCGCTTCCAACGCGCGCGTGCATGCGGCATGTTAGCAATGCTTCATGCGCTGCAGCCAGGTGCTGCTGCCATGCGGCAAGCAGGCGGCGCGTGCCAGGCGTTCGCTCATGTTGGTGATGTGCTGCGCGACCCCTCTCAGGGTGATCCCTTTGCTTGGCAGCCCTTCCAAAGTGAAGGGCGTGTTTGACTTTGACGGCACGCTGCCCACGCCGGCCGCGACGCTTGGCAAGCTCATCAAGTCGCCCCTGGTGCCACAAGACATGCGACAGGCGATTGCGATCTTCTGCCAGGTGAGCGCGGACTTGGACGAGCTGCGCCGATTTGCCCTCTTCAATTTCTTAGCCTTAATGAAAGTCCTCAAGAAACACGATAAGCTTTCGCTGGTGCCGATCAAGACCTGCCTCATCGCCTTCATCGCGACTCGTGCGTATCGCGCCGCACCCGACGCCCTTGACGCCGCCCTCAACGCCGCCCTCGACGCCGCCCGTCACCTGCCCGCCCGACTCTTCACTCTCTCGCGACGAGCCCCGCACTCACACGCCTCGTACGTGTCCTGTCGCCCCTCGTGCACGCAGAACCCTTTTTCTGTGGTCACCGGCTACAGGGCGCGTTCAGCTCTGTGAGAGCGATCGCGTCATCCTTCACGCTCGCTGCGCACGGCCGTTCCACTGCGTGCCGCACGGAGACATGCAGCGGCTGTTCGCACAATCTCGCCATGGGGTTCGTTTATGGCGGCACCAGGTTCCTCTGCCCCAACTGCTTCGCCTCTGTGGTCGCGACCACTGCAGAGGGGCAGAAGCCGCTCGGCGGCACCATCGCCGGCGCGTACGGCATTCGAGGGCTCCTCGACTCCCCCGTGATCGAGGAGGCACCTCAGCCAACGGGGCCGACGGATGCTGCCGCTCCTACTCTTGCCAGAAGCACCTCAGGCACCAGCGGCAACGGCTCCTTCTGCGGCGGCGCCAACGGCCGCAGAGCCGATGGGGCATCAGACGTTTCGGACGTCCATCCTTTATTCTCATCTATTGAAGGAACGAACATGACGAGCAGCGGCACCGCCGTGCTGCGAGGCATCGGTAGCCTCTCGGCCCTCGCGACGGAGAGCGAGGACTTACCGGTAGGGCCATCCACCACAGCGTCGCGATCCGCGGGTCCTTCGCTGCCTCGGTCGGAGCAGAAGCAGCCACTGCTCGATGGGAGCGAGTCGGGCGAGACGGCTCATCTCGGCGGGGAGATGGGGGACGATCCCAGCGCGCATTCAACGGGCGACTCGTCCTTTGAGGCCGCGGGCAGCTGCAATAGCTACTATGGCGGACTGGCAGAGGGGATGGGCCCCAACTCGCCGTTCTGGCAGAGGGCACCCGGAGGGGACGCCGTTACACGTGGGGCGGGGGGGGTATCTCATGACCTCCCTCCCCGAGATCTCCCCCCCCTCATGAGCCAAGGCCGAGCCGATTTCGATCTCGACCACCTGATGTTCAGCTCAGATATGGAGCTCGACGAGGCCGACGCTCCCTTCGACGCGACCGGTGCTCCGTTCGCGAAGCTGCAGCGCTTGCTCGGACCGCACGCACTTCACTCGGAGCTCGAGGCCGCGGCTGCCAACCCCTCTGAAGCCCTGCCACAAGCCCCCGATGCGATGGCAGCAGCGCTGCAAGAGGAGCGCCCGGCACAGCGCCCTCGCCACGGCAAGTCTGCGGCCGCCGTCTTCGGCCCGACGGTCTATGGCGGCCGCGGCGTGTACGCGATACTCCAGCAGCAGGGCCACCAGCTGGCGGCGGAGAGTACGCACGCTTCCTCCTTGAACGAGGGCGAGGCTGCTTCCAATGAGGCTCGCAGCAGCGCCATGCCAGCGGTGGCGCCAGCGATTCGGATGGTCGCCACTCGCGTTGCATCGGCGGCGGCGCCGGCGCCGGCGCCGGTGCAATCGCACGACGGAGACGGGACAACATTGCCCGATGGGAGTCAGAAGAAGTGGGCATGCTACGAGTGTCACAAGGCGAAGACGGCGTGCGAGGGCAATCCGTGCCACCGCTGCCAGCGGCTCGGCAAGACCTGCATCGAGCTGGTACGCGCGGGCAAGCGGCAGCGGAGCTCGCGAAAGAACACAACGGCGGTGAATGCCCCGCATGCTATGATGGCTAATGTGTTGTCCGCGCAAGCTGGAATGACCGCTCAAGCTGCGATGATCCCGCAAGGTTACAACACCGCCGCCGCCACCGCCGCCGCCACCGCCGCCACCGCCGCCGCCGCCGCCGCTGCCGCCGCCGCTGCCAGCGCCGCCGCCTCACTCGGCATCATGCCCTCAGATGCCCTCGGGCAAACGCATTCGGGCGTGCCGCCACCGGGAGTGGCTCTGGGAATGATGCCCATGTACACGCCGCCACAGATGGCGACTGCGAGAGTACCGCAGAGCTTGCTGCCCATGGCCAGCAAGCCGATGCTTGCGCAGCCGCATGGAGCCCCGGGCTCCAACGGATCTGGGGCCTACCCGCCGCCCTCGGCCGAACCGCCGTCCCTCATGGGACGCGCGCGCGTGTCAGTAGCCGCCACAGCCATCAGTGGCACCCAAGTGTCGCAGCGCGTGCCTGCTACCAGTGCCTGGGTCACAGAGCCTGCAGGAACACAGAAGGCGCCCGTTACGGCACCTTTGGTGCTTTCGGTCTAGACTCGATCGGACATCATGTCGCCGCCAAAGGTAGTGGCAGTCGCCGCGTTGAGGACGCTTCCACAAAGCGACCCAGCTCTCGATGCGATTAGCGTTCCTTAAACCGCGTGACCTCGCGCCACGGTCGCGTTGCGCTTGCGTTGCCAGGTCGGGAAGAGTACATTAGAAGCCGAGCGTGTCGTGCGCGAACAAACGAAGGTGAGGCGATCGGATACGTCGTACTCGGGACCGTGTGCCGACAACCGCCCGAGGCCGGGTGGCCTGCGATCGCATGGGAGGAACGCATGCTTGGTATCAGGTATGGGCTTTCCCCCGCTGTGTCCAAGTGTCATTGCTCATGCCCTCATCGTTCCCGACGTTCGTCCAATATTAATATTCGATTCCTTACGAGATACGACTGGGCGTACACATCTATTACTATATACCTCCGCTCGTTGAGCCGCGCGGGCGAGCGTTGACTGATGACTTTTTCATCAGCACCTACACTCGACTGCTGAACACCGTAAACCGCTCTGTAAAAACTGAATTCCTGGGTATCCCCCTCGCCACGTGTGCGTTGCCTGTTGGCGTGTGTTACTTACTAGTTACTTACTTACTTATTGATCTAAACAAATCGATCCGATGCGACGGCAGTCGCTTCTTGGCACGCCGCGGACGCGCGCCTATAACCAAATCCCGACGAAAGAACGCGGCGTGCCGAACGTCAAGACGTCGAACCGTGACGGACGCGTGACATTTTTACCGATGCGATGGACGGGCGGTCAATTGCGGGCGGTCCTCGCCGCCAAACCTCCGCAGCGAATTTTCCGCGCCCGCGTGGAGCCAAATTTCCCACAATGGATGTTTCGCTGGACCCGCGGGGGTCCGGGGGGTACCCCCGCTCAAACCGGATTGCGGACGATATCACATGTCGATTAACACACTTAGTCCGCGCTTGTAGACCGAGTCGGTCGGATTGACTTCCTGACTCGTGACTGCGTCCCCGTCAGTGTTATCTGTTGATATCAGTGTTATATTTAGTGTTATATCGTCACACGTCCGAGCCACTTTTCTGATTATTTCAGTTTTTTGATCTAACATCTATGAATTCATGCGAATTCAAGTCACAAGTGGCACAAGTGTCAAGTGTCAATTGACAAGTGTCCCAGCTCGCTGCTCGCACGTGGCTCCGTTCTGCATACAAGCGTTACCCACCGAAGAGTGCCTCGGCCCTCGCGGCCCTCGAGGCTCGACGCGTTCGAGAAGCGCGCGGCGTGTGCCGTCCGGTCCCCGCGAGCCCGCGTCCCGGGGATCCGATAAATATTCTGAACTCACACATCCCACACAGCCACACTTCTAAAGAACGACTGAACAACCGTAGAGCCTTGCCGTTGAGCCCGCAGAGATGCGCGATGTGCCGCCTAGCTTGCGCACAAGTCCCTATATGGTGGCTGCGACGAAACCGGCACGCACCACGCAGCGGCACGTACACGCGACTTCATGCTGCCCCCTTGCCATGGCATTCATGTGCATGTGGTTCTAGAGGCCACAGCGTGCCGTCCTGGCGCACGCACAGATGACAGGGCACCCAAACCGACCAGGCCGAGATTACACGGCCGAGATTACAGCCGAGATTGATTACAGGGCGCCCAAGCCGACCAGCCGAGCACCCTCTGCGCCAAGCCGACCGGCTCCGTTGAGGGGCGGCTCCGTTGAGAGCATATGCACCGTCTCAGAGTAGCCGCCGCTCTCGATGGTGACAAATTCGATCAAACGCGGCGCCTCGGGGCTGTGGAAGGCCATCGTCGAGTGACGGTCGATGAGCTCGCGCTCAGAGATGGGTCGAATTTGAGGCTCGATCAGCAGCGTGCGCAGGGTAAGGCAGCATGCCTCGTGTGCCACCAGCACCACTGGCTGCACCGCGGCCTCAATTTCGAGCGCCACCGGCTCGAGCCGTGCAACGAGACTTGCGACCGACTCGCCAAACTGACCCTCGAAGGTGCCGGCGCCATCGCCCGACACGGCGCGAGCGGCGGGCGACTCGGCGGCGTGCAGCAGTGGCGTCATCGAGCCGCGCTTGGCCGCTGGCGCACATTTGGCCGCCACAACGAGCGCCTCTGCCGCCTGGACAGCCCGTGGCGCCGCGGAGGTGAGAATGAGGAGCTCGCTTGCGCGGGGGTAGATGCGTGCCCATTGAGCCAGCCCGGCCTCAATGTTGGTCTCGGCATGGGCGGTGTTCTCCTCATCGACGACAATCATGAAGATTGGCCTCGCAATTCCGTGGATGGCAAGCAGGTAGGGCAGCACCGTCTTGGCCATTCGCCCATAGATGTTGCAAGCATGCACCTTCGCACGCAGATCGAACATCTTGGTGTATGGCCCCTCGACCTCTCGCACTGTCTGGTACTGCTTCTCGTAATGTGAGATGCGCTCCTGCAAGTCCGCAAGCGCCTCGTTCTCGCCCAGACCCTTGAAATCCTCGGAGTGACGAACCTTCCACGTGCACATGCTCGAGATGACATCGGGGTCTGTCACGACGCTCTCGATGAACACGATGCCGGCCGAGGTGGTCCCTTTGGCATTGAGGGCTTGCACCTTCTCGCTCAGCTTGGCGCGGCGGGCGATCGTGACGTTACTCGCGTCGAAGATGGCGACCTGACCGTCTTCGGCCTCGATCCACTTGAGAAGGTCGTCGAAGGCCTGCAGCGAGAGCTGCTCGCGGGTCATCGACGCGTACGCCTTCGTCCCATCGAAGAAGGAGGCGGACGTTTGCGGAAGGCGCTCGCCGGACTGATTGCCAGACTCATTCCACACTTCGCGGCGCCGGTCACCCACCTTGAAGTGACGTGTGCGGTAGCCGCGCCAGCCCAAGAACCTGCCGAGCTTGTAGCCGAGCATGGACTTGCCGCGCGCTGGCAGGCCGACGAGCACGAGGATCAGCCGGCCCGCGTCGGGCGTCAGGCGAAGACGAGCGTCCGTGGCGGTCTCGACGACGCGTTCGGTCATCTCGTTGATACTTTCCTCGCGCTTCATCACCGGGACCTGGTTGGTCACGCTGTCCCTGTTGCGACGGTCGGTGCCCGAAGACCTTGCGAGGCCGCCGTGGACCGAGCCATCGTGAAACAATTGGCTCATCGACGTCTCACTCTTCGAGGACCCGGAGCCGTCAGCCCTGACACGCGCCGAGATGGCAAGGCCATCCAGCCACTCGGGCGAGGCGAATGGAAGCTCCTGTTTCACGCGCGATTGTTCTGCGGGCGTTAGATGGGGCAGATGGGTCTGCAAGGTCTTCAGTGCGGCGATGACTTGTTCTTCACGCTGTGCATTGCCGTCTGCACTCTCCTGCCCAAGTGCCTCCTGCAGCACCCACTTTGGCTCGGTCTTCGGCGACGCATCTCGTCCGATGCTCATGGCCTTAAACAAACTCTGTGGCAGTTCGGAGAGGAACTTGACCAGCGGGGGCTGGGACGAGGCATCACGCTTTGCTTCGGTAGACCTGTCAGACATCGCGATCGAGTGGCGAAAGTGTCTCAGCGCGGAGAAATGTCGCGAGACGCAGTCGCGTGAACACCTTTGCCTTCGATTTTGACGAGTTTCACGAAACTACATAAGGTTATATAATTTTGTTTTTGTGGTTGAACTGAAAACATCAAATTCGTGACATGCTACAACGCGGTTTACGAGTATAAGATCCAAGGAGCGGGCCGGCACAGGCACACCCGAGCGCGCTTTTTGTGCGGAGCACGCGCGCGTCGTCCGCCGACCGCCAGCGGCCGTGTAAGAGCTCACCTGAACAGTCACGCATGAAATCACGCGCCACGCGGACAACCCTCTCCTGTCTTCGGAGCACGCAGCGGTCGACGTGGCGGACTCTATGGCGCATGGGCCATGGTAGGCCCATGGGTCCGGCAACAGCGCTCACAACAGCGCCACTTTTCGCTCCCCGGGGTCGGAGGTGACACTACAGACTTTTGGGATCGACGCCCAGACGCGTCCCCACCAGTCGGCGGCCGTACGCTTCGTACAAGCTCAGAGTCATCGCAGCAAGTGGCGCGAGGAACACGACGCGCGGAACTACGCCCTTCATGAGCGTGGCTGCGCCCTCCTCCCTGATGATACTGTTGAAGGTGCCGACGATTCCGCCTGAGCCGCCGCCAGTCATCAGGCGCGTCTTGACGACGTCGACGGGCGTCATGATCACTGCGGCGAGCATGCCGCTCACTGCCCCCAGTGCGAGGTTCTGCTCTGTGGTAGGTTTCTCACCGGTCATCTTCGTGAAGAGCTGTTTCTCCTGCGCAAAGAACATGAAGGAGAGCGCGTTCCACGGCACATCGCGCAAGATCGTCGCGGTGTAGCCTTTGTATAACCCCATGGGGCCCCACTCGGCCAGAATTGTTCGGAGGCCCACGAGGGCGTTCGGGTAAATGTCAGCCTGGACGCGCTGCTTGAGCACCTCCTGCGGCACTCGAACGACCGATGCGGCGAGCGCGCCACACATTGCTGAGAGCAGCTCCTGACCGGCTCCCGGCAATCCCATGAGCGCGAACTTGGACTTGGTGAACTCATAGGCGGCAAACTGCAGCGCGCCCGCTGGAAAGGCCAGGATACACTGAGGTCCGATGCCCTTGACAAAGGTCTGCGGCGTGAAGACCATTGTCACGCCTTTAGCCTGCAGCCTGGTACGAGCCACATCAATTGGGTGAAGAAACGTCTGCGCCGTGCCGCGTGCGCCAGCACCTGCTAGCATGCGCTCGTGACTGCCAACGCGAGTCGGCAGTCCATCCGTGTCACCGCAAAGGCAGGTTCGTGAAGAGGAGCGCGCGGCGCAAGCAAGGACGAGCACTTACAACAGCATTTGGTTCTGCCACGTCTTCTTGGTTTCCGCGGCCGCGGCCAAGGTACGCGTGGCGACGAGGACGAGGGAAGCGAGAAAGACGATGATGACTCGCATTGTGAAAAGAACCTGAATTTGACGAGGTTTGTGAAATGAAGTTGCAATCACCACCGTGGAGGCATGGAATTTTGCGGGGCTACGGGTCACTTGCGCATGCAATTTTGCTCCTCGAATGGAAGTCAAAAGGTGGAAGGAGCGTTTTTCTGGGGAAGCGTGTTGATGGACTCCAACGACGAGGTCGCCCCAGAGTGGGAGCCGACGCCAACGTGGAATCAGAGGCCGCTCGAACTGTCGCAGGCTCGTCTAGGGAGCCTGCTTTCATCACAATGCACCCTCCCTCCGATAGAGGACGTGCTCCGCTGGATTGATCGTGGCCACGAACATTCTGAACATGTTCTGCCGGATCAAGTAGCTGGCAGGCAAGAAGTACATGTAGAGGGCAGGGCGCGCAGGAAACAATCCCAGAGAACCTCGGCATCGCTTCCGAATATACGTCCAGCTCCTGGTTTAGCTTTCGCCGTCATGACAAGCGGCTCGAAGCTTGACTCGAAGCTGTCGAGCACAAAGCTGCGACAAGCGGGCCTCAGCGTGCAATGGCGCACAAAACAGAAGAAAGGCCAGCGAGAGGCCCAAGACAGCATGGTCGCTCTCGCGCGTGCGCACGCAATCCGTGCGCAGGTGCACCAGCATCTGCTAGTCGGGAGAGTTCCGACTCCGCAGTGGGGTGCCCGACGCGAGCTGCCGATTGTCCCGCTGCTGCAGCTGAATGTCATCAGGCATGAAGAGGTGCTTCCCTCGTACGGTTGGCAGCCGCCAGGTGCGGCAGCCCGCCTCGGCGACGCATACGTCTACCACGAGCCGGGTGGACGAGTGCGCAACAATCTTGAGACACTCAAGCAGTGGCGACTCGAGGCCTCCACGCACCTCCGCAGCCCGCGCAGGCGTCCGTGACGCCATTTGGCTCTGCTTAGGTGTAGAGTTTTTTCGTTCGAGAGCGGCGAGCCGAGGTGGACGGGAGGTGCCAGCCGTGCCGACGCCCAGCTGCCGACGCCGTGATCTCCGATCGCCCGTGCGTGCGGGCGCCCTGTCGGCACGTCAGCCCTCGTAGCTGCTTTTCAACCCGGTATGCGGTAAGAAGCTTAGGAGGACTTTAATTTGACGTTGTGAGCGGCGTCCGCTCCGTTTGCACGTCTATCCACTCGTTGGGCCCTGCTCCGACCGAGGCGCTCAAAGCGATGCCTCCTTCCGACCCCTTTCCTCCCCCCCACGACTCCACCTTCGTGGCCTCCTCCTCTCTCAAGGAGATCCACGCATACACCGCCATCGCACTCGTCGCAAGAGCGATGCCCACCCACGAGATCGGGTCGTTCACGTGGTCCTGCATGGCCGCAGCGAGGATGAGCACCACTTTGAGGCTCATGCTCCCGATCGTGGAGGTGAGCGCGCTTGTGAGCATCAAGTAATAGTACACCGACAGGTTGAAGCAGAAGGCCATCATCGAGCCGCCAAGGATGATGCCCAGCCCGACGAGGGTCGCATTCGTACCGGCGAGGTATGGGGCGTTGACGGGCGCATTGGCGAGGTAGGCGAGGCTCAGTGCGCGCTCGGACGAACAGAGCCCTGCTCCATTAAGATGCGAGAGTCGACAGACTGGTCAGTGAGCGGGAGCGGCTCAGGGCGAGGCCAATTGGTTTGCACAGAGTCAGAGGCGTCATGCTGGGCGTCACGGCTGGGCGGTGCGCAGCTGCCCACAATAGACGAGCATGAAGCAGAGGCTCAGTGACGTGTCGTAGAAAAGTAAAAGGGTCGGCGAGAGGCTCGGCCGTTTCGGCGTGCCTTGCATGTAGATCATGCCGACGACCGGCTTGAGCGACGAGGCGAGCATCGCGACAAGCACGGCGAGCACGCCGAGCGCCGAGTTGCCGTCAGACGCCGAGTGCGACAGCTTGAAGAACGGCGCCAGCACGCATCCCACGCAGATGACCAGCACCGTGACAACCATCGCCAGCGAGAACCGCTTTCGTGCGAGCAGCGCCTCAAAGACCATCGTCGGCAGTGGACTGCTCGCCTTGATCACCTGGTTGATGAAGAGCGAGACAAGAGTGAGGCTAAGATTATTCAAGCCGACGTTGAGAGCAGTGCAGATCGCAATGACCATGAGTCCGTCGCCGTATTCACGCAGCTGAGCAAAACTCGGCCCTCCACAGGATGGCGGTGCGACGGTGTAGAGCAGAATGCACGCCGCCATGCTCGAAAAGAGCATGTGAAACATGCTGTAGAAGACGGGGAATGCAAAGCCGGGGAACTGGCCCGCCTTGAGCGCCCATGGGTTGAATTCGTTGAGGGCGATGTAGAAGACAGAGAAGCATAGAAATGCAACCGCCTGCTTCTGCCACCGCGACATCATGGAGGTCGCCATCATGGACTGCATCGGAGCGACGCCATATTAGAGAAGAGTCGCCTCCGTCGCTCTCAGCTCCGTCGCGCATCGGCTCTAATGTCGGCTCGGCGTCTCTTCGCGTCTTGAAATAACATGATTTTCCACAGAAGGAATTCTACGTAACATGTCCAAATATGGTTCGAGTTTGAGGACTCTTTTGAATATGAGAGAACTTGAGGCCAATGTGACGCATGTGATATGTTCCGCGCCACCCAACCCCCAGAACATGGAGCCCCCAAAGCCCCGCCATCCCCCCCGCAGTCGGCGAGGGCGGCGAGGGGCGAAGGCGTTACGTTGTCAGGTAGTCTCGTTTCAGTACACACGCACGCGTTCTCTCGTCAGCAGAGCACGGAGGAGCGCTTCGTGCCCGTCGAAGAAGTGTTGCAAGGTAGCCGCCGTGGGCGACTGCATGAACGCTTTCTTCACCTCTTTGACGGAAGCATTGTGGGCTCGAATGCGCTGGCCTTTGGCCGTGATCATCGACGCGCTCAGGCACATGCTGCGCTGGGCGGAGGGCACTGGGGCCGAAAGCCCAAGGAAGGCTGCCAGCTCCTTCTGGAGCGCGAGGGCTTGCGCCTCGGTGCGAGGCAACGACCGCATGCGAACGAAGAGGAATTGACGGCCCTCGTATCCGAGGTGCAGCCAGCCGAGCAAGTGCAGCGCATACAGCCCACCGTACATGTAAAAGTGCTGCTTTGAGCGCGGGCGGTCGTCAAGGCAAGCGCGGTAGCGGGCAAGTTCGCTCGGCGGCAGGTTCAAGAGAAGCATCGGGTCGTCCGCGAGCGAGTCGTTGCACGCTTGCACCGCCGCGAGTGCACGGGCCATGCGCTGCTCCACTCGACGCCCTTCTTGGCCGATGGTGGCCAGGAAAGCCCACAGCGAAAAGGCGAGGTCGATGGGGTCACGCAGGCCGACGATGAGCTTGAGCTCGTGGCGGCCCGCAGGCGTGGTGAGCGAGGCCAGGGCTCGAGCGTGCCGCGGAGGCGTCTGGAAGAGGCCTGGGTTGCCTTCGAGCGAGGCGAGTCGCGTGGCGTTGACATTGGCAGCGGCAAGCGCCTCCAGCGACGGGAACGCCGTAAGAGTGAAGGCGCGTGCATGGTAAGCACTGTAGTTGGCGCGGCGCAGCGCCTTGGGCACGTAGGGCGCTTCCGCACACGTACGTGAGGCGCAGCGGTAGGATGCAATGTCGCACGGCGCCTCCACGTTGTTGACCCACCCAGGATGCAAGGTGCAAGGCGTGCACTCGCTCATGCAAGCTGGTGGCATAGGCGAAACATACGGCACACGGTGACTGCTGGCGCCCTGACCTCCACATGGCGAGTCCTGCAGACAAATGTCCTCGACTGCACGGTACGCGGCGAACTTGCGCGGCCCGCTATCGTCGGCGTGACTGCGCGACAGGTTGCGCCGCCGCCGCACGCACGAGCCGCCATCAAGCGCCCACTCACTCAAAGGAACGCGAGGCCCTCCATACCGTGCCCATGTCACCTGTGGCCGGCGACCCCAGTAGCGCCAGAACGAGCTCTCCTTTTGTGGCCGCAGGCAACCCGGCTGCGTCACGTCAGCAGCCAGCGCCGGGAGCAGGAAACGTTTGGTGCCGCAGCGTCCATCCGCCCAGCCGGAGGCATCTGCACTGCCGCAAATGTGTTGCGGATGGAAGCTCAAATGGAGACAGTCCCAAAGGAAGGTTGAGCCCGACTTGGCCGGCCCGGCGACGAAAACGGTCGGCATTACGCGATCGAGGCCGTCCACATACGGAGATTTCACCATTTAGCCCGCTGCCGACGCGCCGGCCAATCCCGCCGCCCGCGGTGCGGTGCGCTGCCTGGATTCCTGTGCGCTGCCCAGGCGCGAGACGTCGGCAATGTGGACGTGCAAGCGTCGTGAATTTCCGGTGCTTATGTCTTCTCACGTGGAGTCACACTACCTTAAGAAAAACATCACAATGAAGAAAGCGGTTCACGCCGGCCGCGTTCACGGCGCGAAGATGCTGGCGATCCTTTCGACGATCACAGTCGTGACCGCCCTGCTGACGGGCTCACCGGTCGGCCGCCGTCCGGATCCCCGCGCGGGCAGGGTCTCAATGGCGAAGCGGCCGATGGTGCCCATCAAGCTTCCAGGCATGGAGATGACCCAGTGGATTGATGTCTACAACCGCCTCTACCGCGAGCGCATCATGTTCTTGCAGGACCCCATTAGCGACGACATCGCGAACAAGATGGTCGCCGTTCTGCTGTATCTCGAGAGCGAGGACGCCAACTCTCCCGTCGCCATGTACTGCAACTGTGGTGGCGGCCTCGCCAAGTCGGGCCTGGCGCTGTATGACACCATGCGCATCATGCCATATGACATCCAGACGGTCAACATTGGCATGTGTGCGCAGATTTCGGCGTTCATCGTTGCCGGCGGCACGCCGGGCAAGCGCTACGCGCTGCCGAACGCACGCTTTGTCCTGCAAGAGCCGTACCTTTACCCGCAATATGATCGAGAGGGCAACCCGCGGACGCGCATCATGCAGGCGACGGAGATGAAGCTCGAGGTAGAGGAGGTGCTGCGCGACCGGAAGCGCATGATCGACGGCTTCTCGACCTTCACAAAACGTCCAGTAGATGTGTTGAAGAAGGACTTTGAGCGTAACTTCTACCTCGACGCGCTCGAGGCGAAGCAGTACGGGTTGATCGACCAGATTCTTGCGCCAAAGCGGCCCGACAAGCAGTCCAGCGCTGACGCCAAGATGGGCAATTTCGGCGGCGATGGGCAACGTTATGGCGATAGGTCATTCGCCCCAGAGGCCTCGCCGCCGCAGACCCCTGGCGGTCTGGGAGCCATGCCGGCATGAACTGGACCCTCGCCGTCCCGGTGCCGGACCCTCGCACACACGTAGGTCGTAGAGCTACTCCCGCCACGAGGCACGAGCCCTCGGGCGACGGGGGGCTCGCAGAGCGCTGGTGCGGGGACGGCTGCGCGATGGGTGTATTGCTTTTCATATTACATATACGTTATTTGAGATTGGCCGGCCGATTTCGGCATGGGCGAAACGACACAGAGAGGTGAGCATCATCTACCGTACACAGCCTGAGTGTACCGTCCTGGCAGGATCATCCTCGAGCACGGAGCGATCTCTTGACGGCGTAATTTGTGTAAACGGTCTCGCAGCGCGCATGATCCGGAGGGCACTGCGCCGCGCGGGGAGGGGGGAGGAAGGGCGTGGGGTGCTCAGGGGCTTGCGGTGCCGTCGGCGGTGGCCCCCTCGCCCTCTATGAGAGGGATGTTGCCACGGCGCGAGGACAGACCCTTGGCGCTCACCATGGCGCTCTCTTTGGGCGATTGCACGCGCTGCAGGTAGTGGGGTAGGCGCGTGATGTGTTGGGCTCGCAGGTAGTCCTTGTACGTGCGAGAGGCGTAGAGCTTCGGGATTTGCTCCGCGAGATCGTCGAGATCGGCTCCGTCGGTGGAAGCGCCATGGTGAGCGCCTCCCGCGCTGACGCTGCCAGACGACGCGCCGGTGCCGATGCTCGAGGGGCCCCCAGAGGAGCCCCCGTTGGGGCCGCTGCTGCTCTTGCTAGACGTGCCCGCCCCCCCCAATGAACTGGCGCCGTGCCCGCCACGGCCGGCGTCGAAAGCGCGCGACTCCCACTGGTCCTTCGGCAAATACCACACACCATAGGACGTGCGTCTGTTGAGCGCCGCCGCCGCCTGCGCGCGCCTCGGGTCGATGGGTTGCACGGGTGGCTGCACAATACGCGCCTTGTGCAGTGCGTTCGAGCTGCCGCTCAGCGCCTGGCCGGCAGCCCGCCGGCCGGGGCGGGTAGAGGCCATCTCATGCTCTTCGAGCAGGTCGGCGGGCACGTTCGTCGCGATCTTTACGGGGGCGGCATGGCGCCAGATGATAACGGGCGAGGGGCTCTCGGGGCGCTCCTCCCCCGCCTCGTGATCTCCACCGAGTGCCTGCACGCGCGCCACCTCAGCGTCCTCTGCTGACTCAGCGGCGGCGGCTGCGGGGGCGCCGCTCGCCTTGACTGATGGCATCGGATCGCTTGGGATCACGTCGGGCTCCATAAGGCCGGTGCTGTCAACGCCGTAGCTGCCGCGGATGCCGACCCAGCCCGGGCCAACCCCGTCGAAGATGGTGCCCGACGGGTCGCTCCTCGCGACCTCCTGCAAAAAGGATCGGTACTGTGCCTCCAGATCGTGTGTGGAGGCCAGCGCCTTCTCGAGGTGGCCGATGCGCTTCATCGGTCCCTCGGTCCAGCCTGACGGTTTGACCGAGTAGCTCAGGGCCGCCTCGCTCAGGAAGCGCCATTTGACGCCCTGCAGCTTGGGGTTGAGCTGCGCGCTTTGCGCGAGCACCACCATGGCGTAACAACGTCGAAACTACTCTTCACGCCTTCCAACCACGTTCACAGTTCACAAAAACACAAACGCGCCAGCAGAGGAGCGTGACCTTGGACGAATCTGCCGATGGAGCAAGAAAGTCCTTTCTAGGTCAAGGTGAAATATCCCGTTCCGTGCACCTAAGTTTAACAACATCGTCTCAAGTCACTAGTGCCTTCTTAAACCACCCTTCAGTGACGAGAGTGCTCGTGGTAGGGAGCGGAGGGAGCGGGCACTCCTGCCCGCTGTCGCCGTCGTCGTGACCTGTGTCAAGCAGTCGTGTTCCCTGCTCCTTACGGTGCACGCGCTCTCAGGAGTTCTCGGAGAGAACTGTGTGACTCAGACCGCTGCCTATTCTTCGTCGTCGTCAATGATAACGACCTCGACTCCAGCTGATGCAATCCTTCCGCGGCCCGCTGGCATGCCACCTGCTGCGTCTCGGCCTGTCTGCTTCATCGGCTGCTCCACCTCAAAGTCACTGCCATCGCTCTCCGGCAGCACCCGCTTGCGCGACTGTGGCGGCACGTCACTCGCCGCAGCTGCCTTGCGCTTGCCGCCTCCCTTGTTGGCCTTTGCAGCCTTCGCCATTGGAAGTAGGGTGGACGGCAGCGAGCAGGCGAGAGCGTGCAGACCAGCCGAGTGCGCAGTGGCGCCTGGGTCGCCCAGAACGGCGCTCGCGAGTGATGGTCGCGTGAACAGGTACGTGAGGATCGAGTAAGCCGTGAACGCAAAGTGCACGCGGATCGCATCGGCAAGCACAAGACGCAACACGAGGTGCTCCAACGCCTCGCGGCTGAGCTTTGCGTCGGCGTGCCTCAGCCGCGAGGCGAGCTTTTCCACGAGCTTCAGAGCGGTAAGCTTGGCGGGCGCTGCGCCGCCGTCGGTCACGCCCTCGGCGGCGGCGGCATCATTGAGCTCGGCGAGGCAGCGTAGCGCGTCGATCGCAAGCGGACTCACGTCCATCTCCTCCAGGGTGCTCCGATGCGCGATCGATGCCGAGGGTGCCGCTGCCTCGGCGCTCGCCGCGGCACACACATCACAGCACTGGCCCAGGCTCACGGCTCCCACCCGAGCCGGCAGCGACTGTCCAAAGAGCGAGGCGAGGCACTCGCGGCGGCAGCAGTGCCTCATCTCGCAGAAGCGACCAGATCCAACGAGGGCTCGCCATGCGGCCGCGCGATCGGACGTATCGCACGCCAAGGAGGCCAGCCGATAGAAATCGCTCGGCGACCACCAGGCGATCGCCTCGGCTGGCTTGCCATCACGCCCAGCGCGGCCACTCTCCTGGTAGTAAGCTTCGAGAGATTTGGACATGCTGTGGTGGAACACGAAGCGGACATCCGGCTTGTCAATGCCCATGCCGAACGCGATCGTTGCCACCACGATCTGCATCCGCCCGCTTTGCCACGCCGCTTGCATGCTCTGGCGTGACAGTGCGTCTACGCCAGCGTGGTACGGCGCGCAGCGCACGCCGCGCCGCTGCAGACCGTCTGCCACCTTCTCCGCATCCGCGCGCGAAAGAGTGTACACAATGCCCGCCTGCGACGGGAAGTCGCGCAGCGCGAGGGCAGCCATCTCGTCTAGGAGCGCCGCCTCGTCCAGCTTCTTGCGCACGCTGTACTTGATGTTCGGTCGGTCAAAGTGCCCACGAAAGCGCGCACTCAAATGGTCCATCTGGAGGGATCGCTCGACGTCGGCACGAACGCTCTCAGACGCAGTCGCTGTGAGGGCGAGAATGGGCACCTCGGGGAAGGTCGTCCTCAGCGTGCCGAGCGAGAGGTAGTCCGGACGGAAGTCGTGGCCCTGCGCACACGCGCAATGTGCCTCGTCGATGGCAAAGCGCAGCAGCATCTTGCCGTGGTATGCCTTTTGAAGCTTGCTCACGAGCATCTTCGACTTGGCGATGCGCTCGGGCGTCACGTAGAGGAATCGTAAGCCCGAGGTGGCCGGGTCCTCGATCTGGTGATGTACTTCCGTCGATTGGGTGCGGTCGGTGAGGTCAGCCGCAAGCAAGGCGCACCGCACGCCGCGTTGGCTCAAGCTCGCCACCTGGTCCACCATCAGGCTCACCAGCGGGCTCACAACAACTGTCAGACCGCTCGGAGAAAGCAAGCCCGGGAGTTGGAAGAGCAGCTGCATGGGCGAGAATCGTTGCAGCTCGCCTATCAGAACGCGAGCGGTGTGAGGCAGCCGAAGGCTGAGAGCATGAGTTTGAGTCGCGCTCTTTACCGACTTGCCCGAACCGGTTGGCAAGATCGCAAATGTGTCTCGTCGGGAGAGTGTTGCGTTGATCACTTCGCGTTGCAATGGACGGAAGGAGTCGTGGCCGAATCGCGATTTGAGCAAGTCGGCCACAGTCGCATCCCACTCAAAGGTGCCCGTCCAGTCCACTAGAACATGGTGCGCCTCGGCCGCGTCCTTGGCCGCCTGCTTCGCAGAGCTCCTCAGTTCTTGAAGCTGGCTACAGATTTCCGCCTCTTCATCTCGCAGGTCGCGCTGCCGAGCACGATTGAGTGCGAGGCTGCGCTCGAGCGCGGCGATCGACGGGTCCACATCGGAGGGCTCCATGGACGGGCGCGATGTTTCCGCCCTGTGTGGCGAAGCGTCCGCGCGCGGCGCCGCGCGGCTCTTGTGAACGCGCTTGCGCCCGAAAAGGCGCGCGTGCGCCGCGCCAGCGGCCCCTCGACAAATATGTAAAAAATTTGGGGTGCTTACACGAAAGCCCATACATGTTCCGAGACTTATTATGCGTTGCATGCAAAGAAACCGTCGTTTATCTCTCTCTGAACTGTTTCGAACATCGTGCGAATCGCACGCGCCAACCGTGTGCACGAACGTCACGATGCGCGAACCGACGGCATTTTGCTTGAAAAACAGTCGGGTGGCACTCATGAACACACGTTTCCCTCAGATGCCCTGGCCGGAGGCAATTCCGAAGCACATCCACATGACGCTCCCAGACACTGCGTGTGATAAGTGGCCGACGAACAAGTATTGTGAGTTCACCGGCAACGACCCCGCACGCTTCCTACAGCGCACGTGGATCGCAAGCGGCCTCAACCCAGGGTTTTCGCTCAAGGTTCACAACGATTCGGAGTGTGACAGCTTCTTGCGTGATTTCTCCAGGTCGAATAGCCTATGGCACGATGCTCACAAGCTCTGGACCAGCATTCCGTACGGCGTCATCAAGAGCGACTTCTGGCGGACTGCCTTCATCCTGGCTCACGGGGGCGTATACTCTGACGCCGATGTAGAGCCAGTGGCGAGCTTGCGATCATTCGTTCGGCCAGACGATATCTTTGTCACCTCTGGCAGCCTCTACCACGCGCAGACCAACTTTCACTTCATGGTCGCAAGCCCAGGTGAGCCTGCTCTGGCAAAGGCTCTCTCTGCCTTGATGCAGACCATACGCAGTACCAGATACTCATATTGGACTTGGTCGGGCTGCAAACCATTATTCAATGGACTGGTGAGCGTTCGCAACGACAGTGCGGCGAATCCGAGTTTCCTCGGCGAAGGGTTTCGCACATCGCGGGGTTTCTATCGCATACTTCTCGAGCGCAAGGTGGCGGGTTGGAGTGGCATACGCAAGGCAACATGCGAGCAGGTGAGGTTGAACGAGCCAAACAGGCCCAAGCTGGCACACGATCGCCTGTTGCTGCTCAACAAATACGTCGCTATTCCAGGCGCCATAGTTGCGAACGCTTCGAGAGCTTCACATTGGGGTTCGTCTCTCGACCTGTGGGGCGCGCAAGATCAGCGGCTCCACCTTCACAACGCGAGTTCGGATAGGTATTTACTGCACCCCACATCGTCTGCAGGTTGATTGCATTTCAATGGTTGCGCTTTGGGCTGGGGTGAGATTCGCAGCGTTTCGTTATATAATTTCGGTTTTCGCGCCCCCCCGCAGCCCGAACTCGATACGATAGCTGTTTGGTACGACCGGACTATGAGACCGCGAGCGTCATGAGAGATCGTTCCAACCGTCCATCGCATCGCGGGAGGGCGAATACCGAATTACCTATTACGTTTACGGGATCCTCGGATAAGAGCGAAAAGTCGAGTGAAAACGGAAAACACGAGTCTCGGCGCGGGATAATAAGCCCGAGTGCCGAGATCACCACATCGCCGTAAAGCTCCCGCGCCTAGCTTGGCCGTCTCTCATCTGAGTCCCCGCTGGGAGGCGATCCGCTCCTTGGCTCTGAGGCGCCGCGGGGCGGCCAAGCCCCCCAGGGAGGGTGCCAGGGGGCGCGACAAGGGTCGTGATGACCGCGAGCTTGGCGCGTTCGAGGTCCAACTTGGCCTTGGCAACCTCCTGCGTCACCTCATAATTGGTCCTGGCCAACTCGTAGACCGCGTGCGCCACCACCTGGTGCGCGGGGCTAGTTACCGGTATGGACGTGATGTCGAAGAGCACGCCGCACGAGTTGTCGTCGCCGACTGGCAGCTCCGCACGGTAAGGCGGGGCCGCGTGTGATGCCAGCGGCTGACGAGCTTGGCTGGCGTCCTGTCCGCTCGAGCCGAAGGAATGCGCCATATTGGGCGTCATGGAAGCCGCCTCCTCTCGAAATAGGTTGGACTCAGCACGACGCGAGAGCGTACCCAGTCCATCGAAGGATCTTTGGGGCGGCGGCTCTGACTGCAGGTCGTCCGAGAGCATTTGATAACCTCTCGAGCCCCGAGCACCAAAGATCCTAGAGGCCTCCTCCTCACGGATGCGCACAGGTCCACGCGCGGGCGGTACCACTCCTTTGGAGGCAGACCGAGACGGCAGCGCCGACGACTGCTGAACTCGATACTTCTTCTGCCCGGGCTTCCTGCCCTTGGCCTCCTCTGCCGCGAACATGTCGCCCAAAGCCCACCAGCCAATTGCGCCGAGAAGTAGCGCGAGCAAGAGAGCCGTTAACGCAGCCGCCAGCGGCAAGTTCTCCTCGCCCACGAGTTGCGCCAGCCGGCCCTCGCCCCCGAGCATCGCGTCCGCGGCGCTGATAAGCACCGACGTGGCGGCAACGAGGGCGGCTGGTGGCGCTGGGGGTATTGGGGGTGCTGGAGGCGCTGGGGGTGGGGGTGCAGGGGGTGCTGGGGGGGCTGGAGGTTGAGGGGGGGCTGGAGGTGCTGAGGGTGCACTATGCCGCCAGCTGCGCGCCGTGTCCAC
>JWZX01002592.1:0-22845 GCA_001275005.1 Chrysochromulina tobinii | reverse complement strand
GCTTGTCTTGGGTATCGACGACGTCCATCGCCGTACGGCATCTCGACCTGATGTAGTCAAGCGCCAGCGGCCCGTCTCCGAGGAGCCCAAGGCCTGGGTCAGTGAGCGTACGGAGCATGTCAGCGTTGTCGATGTGCCTGACGATGAAGCTAAAGCTTTCCTTGAGGCGCTTTCGGCGGCATGTACGTGCCGCGTGTCCTTGGTTGCCGCCACCTGCAGCAGGGATAGCGCCAACGCCGGGCATTGGGTTGCCCATTGCATCGACTGCGCCGTCGTCGTTGCGCATGAGGCAGTCTGCCAGGGACCAGCCTTCATTGTCGGAGGTGCCGCCGTGCGCGAGCAGGTTGCGTTCGAACTTGTCGAACTCCTCTCGTCCAGGTTGGCAGTTGTATTGCGGAAATGAGATCTTGACGTCGACTGTCTTGGATGCCATCGCGTAGATTCGTAGCCCACGGTACGTCACCACGTTACGTTCCTCGACTGATTGTCAGGCAATCAGCTACACTGCTTGCGGGTCAACACCGCAGGCCTCGTATAACACACGGGCTCGAGCAAGACGATCTGCACAGAGAAAGACTCGCGAACCTAACGACACGTTTCCTCTATTTCCCCACACAGCGGGCACAGTGTCACTGTGCCATACAGTACGCTCTGCGTACTTATGCATACACACACACACACACGAGATTTGGTGAAGGCCACATCATTCACAAGACCGTCACGGTAACCCTCCGTAACGAATCCTATTCACAGGGACACAAGTTCTTCACGCAAAATACGCATCGCTGCTCCTTTCTTGCAGCCGAAGCGCAAGCACGTCATGCGAAGCGATGCTGAACTGCGACACGGGCGGCAGCACGCCAAGATCCCTGTGCGCCCACAAGTCGCGCGCGCTCGGCCGTTGAAATGCAATAGGCAACATGGCAAGGTCGAGCTCGATCGTCGCCGAGGTGTCGCCGAGATTCAAAAGGACGACGGCGAGATCGCCGCCAGCGAGCGGCTTGGCGTAGATGTCGTAGGTTCGGTTCGCGGCGGGCAAAGCGATCGGTGTGCCTTGCCGACCGAGCGCGTCCTGGTTGATCTCGAGGATCTCCGCATTCTTGAGGATCTCGAGGGCGGAGGCGGAGATCTGCTGCAGGTCGGTCGATATCAGGAGCGGCCCGCCCATGGCGGCCCAAAGCGTGAAGTGTGCGCGCTGCTCTGTGAGCGAGAGTCCCACGTTACCGACCTGGAGCATGTCCGGATCGTTGTAGTGCCCGGGATGCGAGTTTTGGACAGGAGCCATTTCGGTATTCTGCTTGAGGTTGGTCAGGACCGACGTCCAGCGTGCCTGGATGTCATCGCCTGTTCGCCAAACATCGCAGCCCACCGGCATCTGCGCGATCCACTGTCCACAGCCTGCAACGCCTCCACCGGTTTTGATGCCACAAGACGAGCATGACATCACAAACGGTCGCTTCCGCCTTGCTGCGCACTCGTCCAGGCCGTTCCGGAACAGCGCCCAGGAGGCGTTGTCGTGCGCATAGCGCTGCCCACCGCACGCATCAATCTTGAGGTAATCGGCGTCGGCTGCGCAGTAGGCCGCCGCGTCTGCCAACTCATGCCCATAGCTGCCGGGACGCGCCTGGCATGTCAGCTCCGTTTGTGAGGTGTAGAGCCCGAAGCGGAGGCCGCGCGCGTGCGCATAGGCGGAAAAGGCGCGCAGGCCCGATGGGAAGCGCACGGGATCTTCGAGGATGCTCCCATTGGCCGTCCGCGACGCTTGCCAGCAGTCATCGATGTTGAGATACGTGTACCCAGCCGCCACGAGCCCGAGGCCGACCATCAGATCTGCAGTCCGCCGAAGCTGCGATTCATCGACCCAGCAATGCCAACGATTCCATGTGTTGAACCCCAGCGGCGGTAGTGCCACAGTGGGTGCCCTCGATAGACCCTTGATGGCACTGCGACCCTCGGTGAACCCTTGATGGCCCTTGATGGCACCGAGACGCTCAGCAACAGAGGAGGAGGGCGAGTGCTGCACAGTGTTGCTGGTGACATTGGCTTCCATTGGCAGCGGCGGCAGGCCGTTGGCGTTACGCACGAAGCAGGTGGCGCGCTCTGCCCCAAGTCCAATGCGCACGCGCTTGACAGGCATGCGAATGCCTACCTCAACACACCCGTCGAAGCGAAGCCAGAGGCCGGTGCCGACGCTATTCGTGGCCAGCTGCAGGCTGCTCGCATTGATCCACGACGAGAGGGGAGCGCACCAGCCTTGCGCTAGGGAGCCGCCGTAGACCATCGAGTCGCCGGGGGCCATCTCGCCACCGTTGTCGCCGCCAGCGCCGCCAGCGCCCACGACAGCGCCAGCGCCCACGACAGCGCCAGTGCCGCCAGTGCCGCCACCGAATTCACTTACCGCTGCGCCGGCTCGGAGGCGGGATGGCGGGGGGCATTGGTCGCCCCCTTGACGATCGACGAGGCGGAGTCCCTCAGCCCCCGCGTCGGCCACGAAGCGCAGGAGGACAGTCGATGAGTCCACCTGGTGCGCGCTCTCAACGAACGGCGGAGCCACTGGCCACGACGGTGGCTGCTTGGCGTATGCAGTGTGAACGAGCCCCAAGGAGAGGCGTCGGCCGCGCTCGCCAAAGTCAGATTGCGCCAGATCGAAAGTGGCGGCGAGCGCGGTTGTGTCAACGGCGCTGGTATCTCCAGAGAAAGGTGAGGGCAACGCCGCTGCCTGAGCCAAGCCAAGCGCCGCCGCAACAGCGGGATCCCCGCCGCTAGCATCGTCGATACCTGCCTGGACTAGCGCAAACGCAAAGTCGCCAATCTGACCGTTGTCGCGCCAACCCATGATGAGAGCCCTCAGGCACTCGGCGTACCGTGCAGCTGGCGTGCGGAGCTCAACGTCGGCCTGAGCTTGCGAGAATGCAACGCCGCGGATGGCAAGGAAGCGCAACGGCGCGACCATCTGATTGTACCATCCCGCAGCGCCTACGCCGTCACGGCAGGCGACAGCCCGATCGGGCGCCCAGCTCGCTAGCGTGCTGCCTGCTGCCGCGGTGAGGATCAGTCCGATCGGCATTTGCATGCCACCCGTCGTATTGCCTGGCCCCTGCCCAGCTGGGTCGAGCCGTCGCATCGAGAGCGCCATCGACGTGCAGAGCGCTGAGAAGTCCCTTAGGCCGTCTTCAGCTGACTGCCAGCGGGCAAGGGCAGGAGTGTATCGTGAGATGGCCGAGGGTGCTGGTGAGATCGGGCTCTTGTTTGGAATCTGCATGGACTCGTCGCCAGCGCAGATGAATACGTCGCCAAAGCTCACGTGGCGGATGGCAAAGTACGACGCTGCCGTCGAGATGTTCATGCTGTATGGGCCGTAATGAGGGCCGGTGCGCCCAGTCGCATCGCCCGCGTAAGTGCCAGTCCAGCTGCACTGACCAGGTGCCATCTGCCATCGCCGTGGTCTCGTACATCCGCAAAAATGGCAGGGCAGGGTCCTCAGATATGAGAGAGACGCGCACTGCCGCAGATGGCGGTGCGTCACCATAGACGAATGAGCGCGCATCGCCCTGGTCCCACGTCTGTAAGACGCACCCGTCGGAAAAGACGGCCGGCAAAGTCAAGCTCGCGGCACCGTGCACGGCGACCAGGAGGATCAACGCTGTCGCCTTCATCGTGCTCTGTCGTGCTCCTGTCGTGCTCACTGGATTAATTCTGTCTGCATGCAGAGCACGACCAGCGCACAGGCTGCACATTGCTTGGCACACAGCTTGCGCAGTCTGGGCCCTGTGTGATGAAGCAACGAACCCTTTTCCTTTTTTGTTACCTGTGCCGGGATCATGAAAGAGCGTATCAAGGAGCACTCAGATCACATCAGGTTGCACTCAGGTCTCATCAGTGACACCAGAGATCAAATCTACAGTAGGCACTCCCCAGGGCTCATCAATGGCACCAATCGAGTGGCACTCAGGGATAATCATTAGCACTCAGAGCGCATCAGGGAGCACTCAGAGATCCTTAGACCAGGCCCTCACAGTGAGACACATTTTTCGGCGATGTGAACACATATTCAACCATTCGCCCGAATGCATGCTCAACGGCTATACCTCACGCGAGTCCAGACTCAAACAAAATTGATCGGCGAAAGCCGCGCGATGGAGCACGTTGTACCCAAGGCGGCGGTAGAGCTGTGTAAGGTGGTGGGCCCTGGGATCGAGGTGGCAGCTGTGCGACAGCTCGCTGAGTTCACCATAACGGCTTTTGAATCGGATGGAAGGCAGCTCGATCGCGGTGGCACGAGCTTCTTTGTCGCAATCCGTGGACCGCAGCGTGTGCGTGCGAGGATCACAGATAACAAGGACGGCACATACAAAGCGGGGTGGACACCGCCGCAGTCGGGCAACTACTCAGTGGCCGTGTCTCTCTTTGGCGTATCGCTCGTGGGCAGCCCCTTCGCCGTAACGGCCACGCCACAGTTGCCATTCGCTCCCAACTGCGAGGTGCGTGGCATCGGCATGGCAGTGGCCCGCGCGATGCAGACATTCGAGGTGTTGTACAAGGATCGTTTGGGCTTTTCGACACACGCTGTCGACCTCGATGTCTTTGCTGAGCCCTTGCCCGTGGGAGTGCTGCTCAAGGCCGACGACCAAGCAAAGGTGGCACCTGCGGAACCCGAGCAAAGGCATCAGCAAGGCAGTAATTAACAGTAACACTTGCGAGATCACAGGCGACAGCGACAAGAGCAAGAAGAAGGCCATGGCAGAGAAGAAGGGCAAGCTGCTTCGCGCACCTACGCCACGTACCGAGGTCCACGTCACGACCCCCAACGCAGCCTCGACCAGCGAGATCATCACCCAGCGGCAAGGCGAGAGTGGCGTGGAGGTAACGTCGGCAGGGGATGTGCGTCGACGCACCATTCGGGTCAAGGCTCGGAGTGCACTCGTGATCCGCGAATCTGAGGAGGTGGACTCCGCACAAATCGGTGTCGTGCATCCTGGACAGATAATGACAGTCGTTCTGGAGAAGGTCACCGATTCCAAGGTGAGAGCTATGATCGCCCTCGACACGATGAGTTACAGCGCGGAGCACAGCACACCCGGAACGTCGCCACGTAACAAAAAGATGACCAAGAACCGTCTGACAGGCTCAGTCGACGTAGCCGGTGATCCCGCCGTGCCCAACAGTGCTGCTGGCACGGACAGTAACCTCGAGGCTGATGCGAGTGGGCACGAAGCCAGCGGCGTGCGGGGCAGCGCCTTGCCCGCTGCTGATTCGGAGCGTCTCACTGCAAGGGTGGGATGGGTGACACTGCTCAAGGATGGTCACAAGCTCGTCACCTCGCGTGTGCAGGAGAGTGCCAGCCATAGGCAGCAGTCCAAGGATCAATGGGCAAGGCGACTTAAGACCGATCGGCAGCGAGGTAGCCTGCAAGACAGCGGTGCCTCGTCCGCCCCAAATGTGGCACTCGAAAAGTCGGCAGATCCGTCCGGGATTGGCTTCGCGTTTGGGGGCATTAGCCCCGGCACGCTTCACGCACATGGGAAGCTGGTCGAGAAGCACACGGTGAGTTACTCCATAGGGCTCGTCGGCGAGTATTTGCTCCATGTGCGCTTGCGGCAGGCATCTATTGCGTTGCCAGGCTCGCCCTTTCGACTGCTCGTGCAGCCCAACGTCGCCTGCGCACGTACGTCACGCGTCAAGCTGCCGCCCAACGGCAGGATCGAGGGGCTCGTTGGCATGACAGCGGGCTGTGGTGTGACGGTCTCAACCTATGACCTGATGGGCAATCGATCCATCTGTGGCGGCGCTGTGGTCACCGGCGAGGCCGTCCTCGATAAGCTCAAGGATGCGCGAGACTTGAAATGCGAGGTAACCGACAATGGCGATGGCACATACTACTTGCAATGGCGCTCGAATGCCAGTGGTTCGTACCAGGTGGCCATCAAGGTCAACCACGATAGAGTGGCAGACACGCTGACGACCATATGGCTGACCTCAGTGACGCCGCTGCTGTCGAAGACGACTATCATCGGAGAGTGCATCAAGCGCAAGGCCACCGTTGCCGGCCAACTGAGTCGCTTTTGCCTCACATTTGCGGACATGTACGACAACCCTGCCGCGCCCGGATCGAGGTTCAAGTTTGGGCTCGCTCTCATCCACGGGCGCTCGTTCAAGGATGTCGAGTCGTACCCCTTCACGATGGCGTGCATAGACGAGCAGGCTTGCACGTATGAGTTCACCTTTGCGTGCCAGAGGGATGGGGCCTTTGATTTGCATGTCTGGGCTGACGATCTCTGTTCGACAAAGGGTCATCAAAAGATCGAGAGGGTGCCGCTCGCTGGGTCTCCCTTCCCTTGCGCAGCTGCAAGCTCCACGATGTCGTCTGTCGATGGATGGAGCAAAGAGAATCGTGCCGTCGACAAGAACGGCAAGGCACTCGACCTCCGCCCCCGCGAGATCATTGCGGGCGATGCAGTCATCATGCGTCCGTCCATCTGCGACGACTTTGGCAACACCACCGCGCTGGAAAAGGGCGCTCTCGACGTTAAGATCCAGCTGCCGAACGGGACGACCCACGACACGAGCACTCCTATGCTCAAGCTGGGCCAGACTGTCAAGGGCGGGCTCACTCTGTATGATGTGCGCCACGAGGCGACGCATGCTGGCCCTCACGAGGTGCACATGCACCTTCATGGAAAGCCGATACGGGGCTCGCCCGTGCGGTTTGAGGTTGCGACGTCTACACCCGACGTGAGGACGGCGAGGCTCACACCACCGACGGAGACGACACTCTATTCGAACCGGACGTACAAGGTTCTTCTCAAGACGTTTGACCGCTTCAACAATCCAATCACGCTCGGCGGACTGCAGGTCGGCGCGCGGCTTCAGCTGATCAAGAGCAGTGTACATGATCTGACAACACTTGTGGCGACGAATCACAAGATCGAGATTGAGGACAACTCGGATGGCACATACAACGTGCTCATCACGGTGATGAAGATCGCCGTGACTGTCAAGCTGATTGTCAACATGGATAAGAACATCCCAGCATCTGGTGGCGAGCTTTCCGCCGTGCAACTCATCTTCCTTTCCGACAATGGCACTGCCGAGCCATCGGCTGCGCAGGATGAGCTCAGACCCCAGCAGAAACACGTTCCGACCGCGGAAGGAAGGGAAGGAGACAGCGCAACGGGTGCCCATCTCGACGCCACATGGCTCTCAAGGACGGGCGATGTGCGGCTACGTGACGCCGGCAAGGAGATCGTGGCGCTTATGGGGAAACCTGACAAGCCCAAGCCCTTGGTGGCGCTGGCGGCGGATGCATTCACGGAGGGAGCTGCCAGTAAGGCGAAGAGGGCGGCGCCGGGCGGCGAGCAAGTAGTGCCTGGGCTTAGACTCTCGGTCTGATAGTCCGAAACGCGACACGCGAGAGCTACGCGAGAGCTACGTGCTAGCGGATGGAGCGAGATGTTTACAGTTTAGAGTCCGAGCGGACAGGCTTCCGAGTCGTTTCCCCGCGGCTGTAGCGGAAGCGCGTGCTTTTTCCTTTCGTGGATCGTGCCGGGTATAGCGGAGAGTTAACGTTGTCGATTGCGATTTGCTTCCGCCGCTTCCCCTCGGCCCCTGGACGTGTGGCACTGGCAGCTGAGGAGTGTGGTAACCTCTGTGTCATGCTCTGTGTCGTGTGTGGCCGCGTGTGGAGTATGTCTGTGTGTGCGCGGGTGGGCGCGCCGTGCCGCGTGCCGGCTTCGGGTGAATACACTATACAGTGTCCTTAGCGCTACCTTTGTGCCTTAGTTTCACGTCGGCCGCCCCGTCGCGTGTTGGCGTGTGTTCGCGGCTTGGCGCGTGGGGCCCGCGGTAAAATATAAATAACGGCCGCTTCACCGCGCGCGTCCGCGCCGCCTTCGGCTTCGCTTCATTCAGCAGCACGGCAGGCTCTCCGCTCATTGACGGACGAGTGGTCAGTCTGGGTGCGCGTCCGTTGCTTGAAAATTCATGCTCCGGATGCTGCGTGGCACGCCACACGCAGACACAAGACTCCGCATCTCTCATCCTCCGACCCTCCTCGCGTTTTCAATACGTTTTCAACCTCCTGTCATCGCTTCCTTACAATATGGATGAGCGGGTGCCGCAGCTGCATCTCCCACGAGGTGCTGCCATCCTCGGCGGTCACCACCTGGAAGGTGTCCCTCGGATGGAAGCCCGAGAGAGTAAAGTCGTCGGCCAGCCCGAGCAGCAAGAGGCTGAGCGTCAGGCTCCGGTACACGTTGCGAAAGGCAGTTGGCTCGGCGAGCCCGGGCAGCACGAGCAAGCTCGCGACTGGATCCACGGGTTGCTGCATCACCACCGCGAGGCTCTCCGGAGGCGCCAAGTCCGCCGCCTCGAGGGCTGTGGTCGTGCCCTCAGGCTCCACGGCAGGCTCGCGCCCCTCGGCTGGAGCCGAGGCGGCGCCCGCGACGGCGCCTGGCTCGCGGGACAGGAGCGCCGCCTCCGCCCAGAACGCGGCATACACTCTCTCGGCGTCAGCCGAGGGTACGACGACGCGTCGCTGGCGTGCAGCCAGCACGCGGTGCACGCGCCCAAAGTGCATCGCAAACCACTCCAGAGCCTCGTCAAGCGCTCGCTCGGGCGGCACAGCAGGGACGTTGACAGCAGGCTCAACTGCCAGTGCGCTCGGGTCGAGCGCCATTGCACGGAAGCGCCGCTCGAGCGACTCTCGCGCGCTCTCGAGCTCGTCCGAATTTGCCGCCACGTCGAGCACGAGCATGGGTGCGTCCGCGTCGAGCAGTGGCGGCGAGTCGATATCCGAACCAAACGGGCCCGCCTCGGTCGCCTCCTCAAATGGCTCGAGGTCAACCTCTGGGCGCATCCGCATCGGCCCCAAACGGCGACTGAGCGTTAGCGCCGGCAGCGGCGCTCGGCGGCGGCTCGCCTCCTGCTCACCTTCGGGTGTCTCCGCTTCGAGGTCGGGGTGAAGCGCCTGCACGCGCAGTACTTGCCCAAAGTACTGGCAACAGTCGCGGCAGGTTCGGAGGTGCTTGTCCAAGCCTGCGAAACGAGCCCATTTGGAGGCCCATTCGGCACGTGGTAAGAGCAACACCGTGGGCGATGAATCGGAAGCGCTCTGCGGGCGCAAGCCACGTTCGACGAGCTGCCACACGTCGCGAAGTACGCCGGCCACAGAGGTGGCGTCACTGGTGACTATGTTGCAGTTGGCTGGACTGGCGCTCGGAGGAGCTGAATCACGTAGCCACTCTTTGAACTGCAACTCCGCTGGCGTGAGCCCTTCGATCAGGGCGATTGGCGCGACGCGCGGCACACAGCGCGGAAGGCTCAGGCAGGTGAGCACGACGCGGCCGACAACTGCGATTGTCGGCCGCATTGACGAGAAACCAAATGACGAAACACAGAATGGAAAAGTCTAGAAATGTGTCTGCGTGTCTCCGCGGGACCGGTAAAAAGTGCGTCCGCGTGTCCCGTGTGTGTCCCGGCTCCCCCCGGTGTCTTTTTACCAGTGGTAAAAAGACACCGTTTACCAGTGGTAAAAAGACACCGGGTGGTAAAAAGACACCGGGGGGAGCCGGGACACACACGGGACACACGGGACACACGGGGACAACGGGGACACGGATCACACAGGCGAACACCTCGCAAGTCGCAACCCAGCACGCAAGACGCCAAGACCATCCCAACCCACCAACGCACCCGCAGCGTCTGATTGCGTGATTGGTGGTTGTGCGTCTTGCCGACATGAACCCTCGGCCGTCTTTTGGTGGTTTCGGCCGTGTACCGGGTACACGCGTGTCCGGCTCCCCCCGGTGTCTTTTTACCGGCACGCGCGCCGCGCCGACGCCGCGCGTCCCTTCGTGCACACGAGCGCGAGCGACCGCCACACGGGCGATGCGGTTGCCGTCGTTCACGCAGGTTCTTTTTCTCTCTGGTTGCGTGTGTGGTGTAGCATCGCAGTACGGGGACCTCATGGTTCCACAGCGCTGCCAGTGGGCAATAGAGAAATGCTATGTCTTACAGCGCTGCAACGATCGCGCGGGTAAGCCTTGCAACGCCGCGTTACGTGATCTCAGCAACAGTACTCTCACAAAAGAAATGGATGTGGCTGCTTCGGGCCTGCTAGCTATGATCCAGAAGTTCCTACCTCTCGAAACGATTCATGCAAGCGCGCCGTTAAAATATCGAGTGGTTGATATTGGCGCGGGACTTGGCATGTACCATGTGCTGCTGCATCGCAAGCTGAGCCGAGAGAACGTCAACAGCAGCCACATTATTCTGGACCGCTCACAGAATGATGTGAACCGTTCCGCGGGCAAGAGCCACGCTGGCTATCAAATGGATGGGAAATTTCCATTCTACAGCTCACTGGAATGCGCCGCTGCTATTGCAATGGCCAGTGGCATGGACGATCTGCACTTTAGGACAGTCGAAGCCAGCCCAAGTAACCTTCGTAATATCGGTGCTGGTTCGGTTGATGTGCTTATGAGCGTCGTGAGCTGGATGTTTCATTACCCGGAACCCGGCTACACGGAAGCAGCTGTGCAGCTGGTGAAGCCGAGAAGTGGACGTCTCATGCTCACTCCCAAGTACCCAGTGAGTGCAAAACTGGAACTCAAGAAGGCTGGCTTCAGTCTATGTGAGCATCTGCACGGGTACTTGATCTGCTGCATGGGATGTGATTCTCTGCTCCCCCCAGGTTCGGGTTGAACTGCCGGCCCTGAACCCAGACGATCATCGACCGTGACGACATGCGTGACGAACCTGTGACAAAAATCTGGTGCCGTCGTGTGTCGAACGTAATACACTCCTTAATCTTGATTTCTAACCACTAACGAGCACCTCTTACCTTGCTCTTACATGAGTTACCTCTTACCTCTTACCTCCTCCTCTTACCTCCCCCGTTCAAGAGCTACCGGCCTGCTCAGCGGGGGCAGCGGATACTCAACACCACCGGCATCGCCAGTTCCGATCGCAGCAAAGCGCTCCGCCCTCGACGCGCTGCTCGCGTTGCTCGCGTTGGGCCGTCGGAGGACGAGTGCCACGCCAAGGTACAGCCACTCCTGGCCATGGTCATCGGCACTCACAGAGTCGGCGTCAACAGGCTCTAGTAGCTTCTGCTTCTGACGGCTGTCAAAATCGCCTAGCCCAAAGCCCATGAGGTAACCTGATGTGGTCAGCGAGTCGCCGATGCGCTGCGTCGATACGACCTCGTAGCCAGCCTCGAGAAAGAGCATGCGCGCGCCGTCCGCGGTGAAGCGGAAGTAGTCACCCGCAGGCGGGCACAAATGGAACTTTTCACAAATGGAACTTTTCGAGGAAGGGCGCGAGGAACAGCACGATGCCACCTGGCTTGAGCAGGTTGTACATGCCACGCGCGCCATCGAGTGGCCGTGAGACGTGCTCGAACACAAAATTGTTGAGGATCATATCGAAGGTCCCACCGAACTCCCCCACCATCGCCGGCTCTGCCAGGGAGCGCAGGTCGCTACGCACTACGCGAGCGCCCCGATCGACCTCGATTGGCGCGAGCCTTCCGCCTCGATCAACGAAGGAAAACGACCACTTGCTGGCGCACTGCGACGGAAGGTTACGCGTGTTGTCCCACTGCAAACATGTGGATCCCTTCGGCACGCGGGCAGCCTCGTTCTTAATGAAGAGTACCAATGCGAGCCGGGGCACCACGGCATCCTCACCATGATGTGGTCTTGCAGGGGGTCGGCCCACACCCCAAGCGGAGAGCGGCAGCAGGTGAGCACGGTACATCAATCGGTGGAAGCGCACAAATGCTCCACGTAGCCATTCAGTCGCTTCATGGTGCAAATTCACCTCTAGCGACTCGTCGACGTAGCGCTGGCCCCTCTTACTAGCGCGTGACCACACGACAATTGGGTCAGGGAGTTCGGCATTCAGCAGCGGCCCTTCAAGTATCTGTCGGACCATCGCTTCTGTGAGGCCAAACAGCGCCATGAGACGATGGCTCGCGTTGGTCGATGCGCCGTGGTGCGTAAGGCTCGACTCTGCCGCCATGTTGCAGAAAGATGCCTTCTGTCCAGCTTCGTTCGAGCTGAGACGACGCGAATCTGCAACACTACTCGTCATCGGCGCCATCAGCCATGACGACGAATGGTGTTGCAACATGAACGTCGTCAGGACACCTAGCACAAAACCTCCCATAGCGACGGCGGGCATCTTGTTTGCCGAGCATCGCTCTGGATGTACGTCATGCTCACACTGGCGGCGCCACATTTTGTTCCCAGGTTGCATACTGGAAAAACCACGAAAGTTCCTATATGGTATACTGTACCGGTACCGGTAAAAAGACACCGGGGGGAGCCGGGAAACTCACGGGAAACTCACGGGACACGCGGGCGCACAAAGGCACACGGACCACGGAGACGAACCTCACAACCATCCAAACCCACCAACAACACACATCCCGCACGTCAGCGCGACGACCGAAGCCGCGGCCAACTCAACAGCCACAGGCCCCGAGCCGACCGCTCCCCGCGGCAGGCTCAGAAGAGGCCATCCCCAGCGAACCCAACCCTGCCTCCACCCGCTCCCAGAGCGCCTCCCCGCGCCTGCTCAAAGGCGGTCGGCGAAATGAAGGCGCGCGCGGCAGACCCAGACGCGTAGAGTAGACAAGTAGAGTACCGGTGATCCGTGTGCCCGTGTGTGTCCCGGCTCCCCCCGGTGTCTTTTTATCGGTACAGTAGGCCTATCTCTAAGCCTCTCCAGTCTCCAGTTCGGCAAGCTCGGAAATTTACTAGATCGCGCCGAACTTGTTTTTTATTTTCCACCTTCTCCTACCAGCCCTTCGAATACTCTGGAGCGTGTGTGAAGCTGTGACCGATACATGTAGAGTATTAGCTATTAGGTTTTGCCTACTGGCCTGTCCCTTACTCACCCTTAAGAGTTAAGACTGCTACGGCGCGGCGCCCTGAACGCTGAACACGGACGGGTACACACGCCCATAACACGCGTACACGCCCATAACACGGAAATGTGCCGAGATGGACATGAAATGCAACAACCGCCCGTGAAATACCCGTGAAAGGCGGCGCCGCCTGGGCGCCTGCGAACTTGCGCAGTGAGCAGTGAGAATCAGTGAGTTGTACACTGACCTCTCCTAGCACCTAGGTCGAACGTCGAACTCGAAGGTCCTAGCAAGCAACATACAAACATACTTGAAGGGACGGGAGGGTGGGCGCTTGACATGTGGATCTGCGCGCTTGTCGTGCGCCAGACCACAAGAATGGTGCAGGGACACTCTCTTCAGTGGTGGCGAGACGCGGCGCGCGCATACCCAAGTTTTTTCCCACAGCCCTCTCGCGCTGTGGACGAAGGTCGACCCCCTCGACTCCAAAGAAGCAACATGCCGACCGCGTCTTACCATCGCCGAGACCTCGCGGCACCCGCATATACTTAATGTGGCAAGGCACCGCCTGCTCCCCGTTTGAGCTGCAGCCGTCTGCAGAGAGGCATTTGGGCCACGGATCGACTGGCTCATCTGGAGGCGCCTGGTCAGCATGCACGCACCTCACTCGGTACGGACTGAACCTGGCACCGTTCTTTTTGCGCTTCCTCGCAACGCAGCTCCAGCCGCGCAGCGCGCTTGAGTTTGGCTGTGGTCTGGGAACGACGGCTGACTACCTCGCACGCTTCACACCAGGTGGCGCGAACGTAACGTGCGTGGAGCCAAACGAAATGCACACTGAAGTGTATCTGCGTCGTCGTCTGCCCCAAAGACCAACGCAGCTGGCACTCAACGTGCTAGAGACCAGCGGCGACGAGCGCGTGGGTGCTTGCAAGGCTGCACTCTCGTCTGCCCGCTTCGATTTGGTCTACTCACTCGAAGTGGCAGAGCACATCCCCGACCAGTTGCATGCTGCGCTAGTCGCGATGCTCACGCAGGCCACGGGACGCCTCCTCGTATTCAGTGCTTCAAATGTCATGGACGGTGTTGGGCACCTGCGCTCGTCGCTGCGAACCAAAGTGGCATGGATAGGTCTCTTTGAACGGGCCGGCCTCAAGCACATGCCTGGCCTCTCCAAGCTAGCGTCTGAAATGGCCTACCCGGAGCGCGTCGACATTGCCAAGAATGTATTTGTGATGCGCAGCCCAGCTGCCATCGACGTCAATGACTCGAGCGTGCCGACCGATCCTACCTTGCACCGGCAAAAAGTCTTCCCGTGGCAGTCGCCACTCAACTTTACGGGCCCAACCACCCATAGGCACTATTTGTCTGACGTTGCCAAGGTCAGAGACGCCCAGCACGTCTACGAGGCAGCGCTGTTCCCAGAGCTGCACGCGCTGGCAATGCGGCAGGTGCGCGACGGATGCGACAAAGGTAGCAAGACAAGGCCGCGATTGACCACTCGCTCTAGGTAACGACTCGCGTATGGGTGATTTGGCACGGATTTTTGTGGCAGTCGACGAGAGTCGCGTTCACCGTTCTCTTCTCGGACGTCTCAGCTCGTTAAGGGATTGAATGTTTAGAATGCCGCGGGAGCTCGCCATGGCGCGAGCCCCCTATTCACCAAAACTGCGCACGCTACCTCGCATTGGCTGGCCCTGGTCTCAGCATTGTGTGCGAATCTGCAATCTGCGAAACTGTCCCGCCATAGAGGTCAGTATTGTACCGGTAGGTTGGCTTGGTCGCGCTGCCATAGGGTAACTACCTGAGTAGTGCAACCCTTCCCCTAGGTCAAAATCTCGCGCCCCACTGTGTTGAAACACCATAGGGTAACTACCTGAGTAGTGCAACCCGCCAACAAAACCCACTCACTAGTCATAGTCATCCTACATCCACCCACCACCGCGCCGTCGCGCGCAAAACTGTCTTGACAGGCTGCGTGGTCGAACATCTCGTAGAAGATGAGAAAGTTTACTTTCACTCGCTCACCGTCAATAATCTTGAACGAGCGCCCATCCGTGTTGCGCTCCACGACCTGTCGGAGTTCCGCTGAATATTTTTGTTTCAACACACAGTGGGGCGCGAGATTTTGACCTAGGGGGAGCGGTTGCACTACTCAGGTAGTTACCCTATGGTGTTTCAACACACAGTGGGGCGCGAGATTTTGACCTAGGGGGAGGGTTGCACTACTCTGTGCTCAGGTAGTTACCCTATGGTGTTTCAACACAGTGGGGCGCGAGATTTTGACCTAGGGGGAGGGTTGCACTACTGTCTACTCAGGTAGTTACCCTATCACGTATGGTGCACTTTTTTGACCTATGGGGACCTTCCCACTACTCAGGCAATTACCTCATAGGCTTTGAACACTGTGGGGCGCACTTTTTTGACCTAGGGTGCGACTGGGCTCCTCGGGTAGAGGGGAGCCTGCAGCCGGTAAGTGCCTGCCTGAGGGGGACCTCGGAGGCATAGAGGTCGTTGAGTCCCGAGAGGCTGGAGATTGGTGCTTAGACTGAACAGGGTCACGAACACTCTCGTCTCTCCCCTGAGAATCTTCCTACACCTCGTCAGAGCTCCACGATACCTCGCCTGATCTCCCGCCGGTATCTCTCGGATCTCCCTTAGGGATCCGCCGGTATCTCGCCGGAGCTCACTCCTGTCTCTAGGTAGGTTCCGTAAGCCTGTTAACGGACCCCCTCCGGGGGAATGACCCCCCTACCGCTCGCATAGGGGGACCTTCCCACTACTCAGGTAATTACCTCATACGTCATAGGCTTTGAACATTGAACGGGACTGTGGCGTGGCGTTCAAGCTTCAACACCCCAGTGGACCTTAAGTGCTAAGTGGACCCGTTTTTTTAACTTCACGCAACTTCACACACACACACACACACACACATACCAGCACAGGTGGCGGGTTGATCCCTCCGGGACTCGAACCGCGTCCGCGCGTGCAGTACGTTACAAGTGTCGACCTGAACTGACGCCACTAGGCCACAATACCGACAAAGTGTGAATAGCCTAGGGCCTACTGGTTAAGCTGTGCAGATGCAGGCGGCGAAACCGGGACCGAGGCGTGGCGCTGTTCAACGGCCAACGCTGAATAACCAGGCCTCGAGAAGACGCTCGGCCTGCACGCACACATGCCAGTTCCTTAATGTTTGTGTTGATGTGGTCAGAGGCCGCACAGGCCAGCGCACGGCGACACAATGTTGCGCAGGTCCAGTACCATCGAGGCCACATGGCCCGCAAGCACCGAAGTGTGGAACATTTCGTGAAAGCCAAAGACCGGGTTCTTCGGCCGCTTGAGCACGTACAGGATCAGGCCGGGCGCGTAGATCCAGAAGATGATCGAGTTCTTGAGGCACGCTACCGGCGCCAAGGCCACAGCGTACCAGCACAGGTAGCCAAGGAGTCCAACGAACTGAAAGGCCATGATGCCCTTGACGGCGTTGTGGCCGACGGCTTTCGGCACTACGAATGCCGAGATGAGGGCAATCAGCGCCGTCGCCAATCCACTCGCCGCCCCGATCGCGCGCAGGCGGCCGACCCACCCGAAGTTTGCCGACCACAGCCAAAGCAGGGACGTGAGCACAGATGAGATGCCCACGTAGTCGCAGCGCAGCCAGAAGGTCTCCGTCTTCGGCGTGTACCCCTCGCCGCCGCGCTGATCGCCGTTGTGGTACCCATCGGAGATCCAGATGTTGGCGCTCGACGCGAGCGCGGCAATCACGCGAAATGTGAGACCAGTGCCGGAGAGAGGCCAAGCCGTAGGCAGCTTCCACGCGAGCAGCACGTAGGCAACGCAGACGAGATACCACGACCGCGTTTTGTGCAGCCAGCCCATTTTCTGCCCACGCCACTTTGGCCGCGGATAGCCCGTCAGCAAGTATGGCGGCCGCACATCCTCGATTGCTTTCACGCTGGGATCTGCCGAGGGCTGCTCCGCGACATTCGCGGTATCGCAGCGCAGCGTGGCGGCGCGGCACGCGGCTTTGCGTGCGTGTACGGCCAGCGTCGGTCGTGCCGCGAAGCCGCACGCACTCGGAGATGCCACGAGGAGCAGCACCACCCACCGCATCCTTCGCGCAATAGCTCGCAAAATCTCGCAAAGCCGAGATCAAGAAACTTGTGGAGTGGACGTGTTTGGTGCACCAACTCGTCGACGGTGTTCACAACTTGCCGTGTGACACGGCTGTGAACCCAAGTGACGCGGGTGCCAGGTCCCCTCAGACACACATGCCCAGAAGGGGAGAAAATGCGTATCTAGGGGATGCCCTCTAGGGGATACGGAGAGCCCAAGGGTTTTATCCTGGGAAAACCTAGGCACCCCCTTCTGTAGAAACAGATTGAGCATGGTACATTGTATGCTGCTCTCGCGCGGGACGGCGCCAGAACGCGACCTGAGGTATAACGGATCGTTGTTTCGTTGATCTTGTCGCATACATGTGGTGCGTGGTGTGTCTCATGAGTGTCCCGGCTCCCTCCGGTGTCTTTTTACCGGTAGGAATTCCCCGGTGTCTTTTTACCGGTAGGAATTCTCACAAAACTCGCGTTCGTGTCGACGCATGAGCAAACGCTGTCGCGACGACGATGATGAGGTGGCCAACGCCACGCACTTGGCCGAGAAGCCATTCTCGACAATGTCAGTGTACACCTACAATGGGCCGCTGTGCACTCATTTTGTGACGGCCGCGCAGGCGGCGACCGCACTGCCCGCGCTGCTCTCGGCCGTCTTCGGCTCACGAAAGCGCCATTCAGTCTTCTCATTCACGGCTGGCGCCACCGGCAGCTTTCTCGTGCTCGACGAGACGCTGCATCGCGAGCTCTTTGGAGGGAGTGGTTCTGAGCGCTGGAGCTGCCTCTACATCCACGAGTCCTCTTCAGCTCGCTCGGGTGCTGATGTCTCAGGCTCCCTCGCGCTGCTCTTCGAACACCTGACGCACGCGCAGGTATCGATCATCAACGTGTGCACGATGCGGCGCAACTTTGTGCTCGTGCGGCAGACGATGGCAGACGTGGCGTTGCAGGCGCTCCGGTCGGCGCTCGATGGCGATGGCCGTCCGTCGCCGCCGCCTGCTTCTGACGCCGCTAGCTTCCAATGTCAGCTCACCATGAGCAGCGTGCGCATCGAGCTGCTGCGCTCGAGCCTCGCCATCGGCACGCTTACGCTCGCGCAGCTCAAGGAGAGCGCACACTCGATCCTGCATTTGCTCTTCCTGCGACGATCCGACCAGTTCGTCCATTACTTCGAGATGGGCGGCGAAATCTCGCTCGCAATCTCGGAGGGGCCGCTCGAAGCACTCGAGCTCTCCGAGCCGGAGAGTACGGCGACGCTGCGTGCGGCACTCGAGCCGAGCCTCTCGCGCGGCTGGAGGATCTTCGACGTGACCGCTGCCACAGGGTACGACGGCATCGGCATCCTGTCGGCAGTCTGCTTGCCACTCGCCACGCTGCCATTGATGAACTTTTCGACGCTAGACCACACGTACGTGCTGGTGCCTGAGGTGCACCTCGAGGCCGCTCTTGAGCTCCTTGCGCTCAATTTTGACGTGACGACCGAGCCGGCGCCCTGATGCTGGGTGTGTGCGCGGACCGACACCGCAAATGGGCCTTCCATCGCGGGGCCACGCGAACGAGCAGGCGCGGGACGATCTTCTCGGACCGGCTTTGCCCATTGGCTCGCAACGCCCTTGCATTTATTGGTCCGTCAATTGGTTCGTTTCGTTCGTTTGATTATTGATCCGTTGCGACAGGTGATCACAAGTTCACGCGTAAGTTCACACATCCGCGCTCAAGGCTTGTCACATCACGCCGACCGCGCGCGCGGCAACCTCGCAGCGAAGCGGCCCGGAGAACCTCGTCGGTGGCAACTACCAACCCCTCCACGCCTCTCTACGCACGACGATCTCCACGATGTCTCCCGCGATCTCTACGATGTCTCCCGCGATCTCCACGATGTCTCCCGCGATCTCTCCCGCGGGCGGGGCACTCGCCACTGGCCCTGCGCGCTGCGGCTGGCCCGCTGCGCAACCGCAACCGATCGGGAAATGCGAGTATACGCGACCAGAGCGGCTTAGACGCTCCGGTAACCGCGCCTCGATTCCGGTAAGACGACATACGAGACCGACGGCGTGGCTGCCCCGCACCAAGCCCAAGCCCAAGCCCGTAAAACTGTTCAGAAAGTACCGCCCACGTCGCACGTGACGCACAAGCATGCCGCGAGGACCGCGCGCCGGCGGGGGACGCCGCCGACGTCGCGTGCCGTGCGAAACCACCCCGGTTAACGAACGATGGGTAAATGCGCGCTAACATGTAAAAATAGACCTCGGATCCGATCGACATCTGAAGACATCAGACATGGTAAGAGTTGGTCAGGTGTGCATGCGATCATGGATCTCGCGGATGGACCATGGGATGGACCCATTTCCGTACGTGTACGGTCGATGGGCATGTCGATGGGGCTGCCTCTGAGCGCGAGGCTTCGCGTCTTCCGTTCTCTAGCACGCGTATCAGCTCTCCGGCTGCGCGAGAGCTCCGGCTGCACGAGCTCCGGCTGCTCGCCATGCGTTCCCTGCACGATGCAGAAGAGAGAGGGCGTATGCCACCACCTTGCACCGTATGGTATGCGGTCTGCCGCGTCGCTCTCCCGGGGGTGAGTTGCAGCGCGAGGTGGCCGGGCTCTGCCGAACATGCGAGAGGAGACGGGCACGCATGGGATCTCGCGAGACTCTTCGTGCTCCCCCGGCACGCGTTGGCCACGCGCACACGCACACAGCGCCAGGGTACGTCACATGTACATGTAGTCCCAAAGTCATCGCGGGCGGGTCATCACAGCGTACCCGGTAAATGGCATGATTGCTGAAGGCGCGCGCACCCGCCGCATCCCGCGCACCCGGCATCTTCCGCTGCCCACGGGTGCGCGCTCAAATCCCCAATCCCAAGAAGCGGAGCTTTCCTGTGGGGAAGTCCTGTGGAAAGTTCGGTGGCGAGGTCCCCAATCGCGTGAGGCGAGCATCGTGAACCGTCCGAGATGACGTGTCAGCTCGCGTACTGCCGTTGCGCCGTTGGCCGCACACGCTCGGGGGCGCCGTCGAGGGCAGTCGGCGACGAGGGCGAGGGGGTCTTGGACTTGTCCTCGCTGCCCGAGGGCGCGCCATCCGACACCATCGCCGTGTCGCTCGATGCAACCGATTGATCGTTGCCTGAGTCGCTCGAGTGGCCCTTCCTCTCGCGCGCCGCCGCCACGCTCGCCGTCTTGCTCCTATTGCTGTGGGCGCCGCCCTCGTCGCGCGCGCGCTTGCTGGCACGGCCACTCGGCGTGTGATCGACGCGGGAGGGCGCGCGCTCCGACGCTGCGGCCTCCGACGCCGTCATCAGCGCCTGGTGTGTCGTGAGCTCGTGTGCGCCACTCATCCACATGACCATGGGGTTCGGACCTGTGAGGCCGGCAGCCGCGATGACGCCGTCGTGCGCGGTGAGCATGTGCTCGGTAAGGGTCGTGTGCCCCTTCGGAGCGGCAGGCGCGGGCGCCGCCACACCCGACGACGACGAGCCCGAATGGATGCTCTGTCCTCCGCAGGAACCTGTGCCGCCCGCATGCGCGCCGCCGGCTGCCCTCGCCGGCCGGTGCACGGCGAGGGGCGACGGGTTGCGAGGCCGATAGGTACTGCTGCCGCGGCGGTTACTGCTGCTTGCCTCCGCCGCGACGCCGATGCCGGCCCCCTGGCCTGCCTCCATGAAGGTGGGCAGGGGCGCGAGGCTCGAGTGGGTGGAGGCGGTGGCGGCAGCGGGCATGGTAGGCACCCCCCACTCTCCCGCCGGCGCGTAATGATAGTATTGAGACTTGTGATGAGCACCGGCGGCAGCGGTGGCGGTGGCCGCCACAAGAGCCGGCGCGCCGATGCTTGCCTCATGCGTCGCGTTCAGGGCCACTCCTCTTGATGACGAGCTGGCGCGCCCGCCGCTCGGCGAGCATGGCGCTTTGGCGCGTTTGGTCGAGGCAACTGTCGAGAGCAAGGCGAGCGCCTCCATGGCCGTCTCCGCGGGTGCGATGCTTGAGAGCGGCGGCGTGGTCAGAGCAGTGCCCGTGCCCACGGCCGCAGGCGCTCCGCCGAAGGCCGCAGAGAGCGCATAGGCTGGACCGACCGACCCAGGCAGCTTGCCGTCGGGTCGCCCAAGCACAGTGCCAAAGCCGGGCAGCAGCTCGCTGAGATGCGGCAGCTCGGCTTCGGGGTCCAGGTTCTGCTCCGCGACCTCGATGGCGCCTGCAGCCGCGCGGCCCTCGGCCTCAACCTCGGCGGGTGGGAACGCGCCGTGCATGGCAAAGTACAAGATCCGCTTGTCGGATCGCAGCGAGTCGATGAGCGTACGCAAATGGATCTTCTGCTGCTGCATGGTGCGCGCGCGGTCGTAGAACTGCATGGCCAGCTGCAGGTTCTGGTCGATGGTCTGCGCCTGGATTACGCGCTGAGACTCGAGCGATTGCACGAGGACTGACATGACGGCGAGCTGCGCCTGCATCTGCTCGATGAGGCGCTTGTCCTGGAGCTGCTGCAAAAGCTGCGTCTCGAGCCGCTTGGCCTGCATCTGGAAGAGGTCCGCGATTCGGTCCATTCCGGCGTTCGTGCTCGGCGCGCCCCCGACGCTGAGGAGCTCGCTGACGTGGGTGACCGGGTCTGGGCAATCAGTGGAGCTCGAGAACGTCTCGCCGACCGCCATCATGTCTTAAAACCGGGAAGCACACCGTAGAATCCGGACCAGTGTGCTTCCACCGACCCCAGAGCTCACCGGCCAGGCACGACGAGGAGCGGAAGGAGGACAACACGCCTCCTGCGCGGTGTCCAAGGACCAGAACAGGAGAAGGTTTTTGCCCCTTCCCTGATGAAAGTCTGGGCGAAGGGAAAATCTCCCGAACCTCGTGCAAAACGGAATTCGTCACCAGCTCCCGGCGCCGCGCGCCCGGCGCCAGCAAGCAGGCAAAAAAGAAAAGCAGCTCGGCTAACGTTAGTCGAGCCACCAACAAGCTTCATTGACGCTACATGAAAGATGAAACATGTGCGTCTACGAGACGACAGTCTATCAATAATAGAATACTACACCTCGTCCGCCAGGATGCGCCTGCGCAGATCGGCCATCAGCTTGTTCATGAAGATCAGGTTGTGCTGCGAGGCGAGCGTCATGAAGAGCGGCTCGTGCTGCTTGAACAGGTGGTGCAGGTAGGAGCGCGAGTGCGCGATGGTGGGCAGCTTGGGGTCGATGGGGCCGTAGTCACTCGCATACCTCACCGACTTGATCTTGAGAGGGCCGTCGCTGGTGAGCAGCAGCCCGTGGCGTGCCACGCGGGTCGGGTTGCACGAGTCCATGGTATCGATGCCCAAAGGGACGACCGCCTCGGCGCTCTCAGGGTCCGCAATGCCCAGCAAGTGGTTGGGCTTCTGCTCGGGCAGCCGAGGCATCAAGAAACGTAGGAGCGCAAGCATCTCCGCGCGATCCTTGCCCAGGCTGCCGCCGATGGCAAACCCGTCGAAGGGGAGTGAAGATAGGTACGACGCGGACTCGGCGCGCAGCTCCTCGTCGGTGCCGCCGTGCACGACCGCGTACATGGCCTGCTGGCGCGGCTGCGCCAGGTGCGCCTTGAGTGAGCGGGCCATCCAGCGATGCGAGAGTCGCACGGACGCATGGAGCCGCTCGCGCGATATGTGGTACGGCGGCAGCTCATCGAGCGGGATGATGATGTCCGCACCTGATGAGGGACGCAATCAGTGGCAATCAGTGGCAATCACAAACGAGCGGGATGATGACGTCCGCACCGAGCGCCTTCTGCGCCTCCACCGATGACTCTGGAGTGAGCTCGATCTCCTTCCCATCGTGATACGAGCGGAAGCGGGCGCCGCGCTCGCTCACTGAGAGGAGCGACGAACTGCCGCCCGCGCCGCC
>JWZX01002591.1:0-24216 GCA_001275005.1 Chrysochromulina tobinii | reverse complement strand
CAGACGACTGGAGGTGCGGTTCGAAGGTGCGGTCGCGCGGTGCGCCGCCCGCGCGTGGGCGGCGGACCGGCGGAGGCGGCGGTGGCGTGGCTTCGTAGTGGCTTCGGCGGGTTGGATGCGTCGGAACGATTTCCGCGCGTTTTCGGAGGATGCTGGATCGTGGTGCTCGCGGGTCGCGGCTCGGAGCCGCAGCCCGCGCGCCCGCGGCAGCGGCGCCGGCGGGGCGCGCGGGCGCGGGGCGGCGTGTGGAATGACACGCCAACGACAGCCTTCGATAAGTCCTAACGCGGTTTAACGCCCGCTTTCGCCGTTTTATTCGGCTTCGTTTGTGGATTGATCAGATTGTGCGACGGTTACCCGGGCGCGAAGCCGGAAAATTCTCAGAGCTATTGAGTAATCGGCTAGCGCTCGGGCCGGGCATCGCTTCGCTTTGTGCGTTTGATCAATGATGCTGATCTGTGAAGAGTCGACTTCTCGCTCTCTCCGCCGTCTGCATGAGTATGCAGCCTTCCCCATGTGCCACCCGGCTCCTTCACGCGACCTTCACGCCTGGTCGCTCTCTCCACCTCTCGACCGAGCACATGTGCACGCCCGATCGCCCGATCTGTCCTGCCATCGCCCCGTACTCGCGCTCAGAAGAGGCTGCTCATGTGGCCGATGAACATCACCGCCCAGATGCCCACGAGGATCGCGAGCCAGCCAGTGTTGCCCACGTGCGATATGTAGCCCTTGGCCTTCTTGTACGCGGCCATGGGCACTGAGGCGACCGCGGCCACTTTTTGCGCACGGCCGGCCCACTTTTCCATGTCCTCGGGCGACATGTTGGACATCATCGACTGCATCTGCTCCAGCTGTGACTCGTCGATGTCGCGCCCCATCATCTTGGACATCGACTTGATCATGGCGGGATCCATGTTTTTCATCATCTCCATCCCCGCCTTCATCATATCGGGCGACATGTTCTTCATCATCTCCATCCCCTGGTCGAGTGACATATCTGGGTTCGTCGACATGCCCGGCATCGGCGTCGTGGCTGACCGACGTGGCATCGGCGGCATCGCCGCCGTGGACGCGCCGGCGCCGCCGCTGCTCGCCGCCCTGCTCGCCTGCATCTGCGGCGCCATCTGCGCCGCCATCTTCATCATGCTCTTCATCTCGTCCTTGCCCATGTTCTTCATCATCTGGGACGCCATCTTGAGCTGCTCGCGGTCGACGCCCTCAGGCAAGCCCATAGCCCTCATCTGCTCGGGCGTGAGGTTGTCCATCATCTCGGCCTGCGCCGTCAACTGCTCGGGCGTCATCTGGTCGAGCATCGAATCCACCTGCGCTGGGTCGGGCATGCGGCCACCAGGCATCCCTGGCATCGGCGGTGGCACCCACCCGGCACCGCTCGAGCTGCCGCCGCCGGCGGAGGAGGTGCTGATCTCCTCGACGAGTGGCCCATCCTCCTCCTCCTCGATGCCGAGTGCCGCCTCCACCTCCCTGAGTTTGCCCACCACCACAGCGTCGCTCGGATCCATTTTCACCGCCACGGCGAGGTCCGCCCGAGCCTCCTCGAGCTTCCCCTGTGCGCGCAGAGCATCGCCGCGCCGGAAGCGCGCCTTGCGGTCCTCGCCGCGCTCGAGCACATTAGTGCACACAGCCGTGGCCGCATCCCAGTCCTGCAGCTTGAGGTGGCAGTTCGCCAGGTTGAGCTGGCACGCCGTCATAAGCTCAGCCACAGCCTTCTTGTCGGCACCGCTCAGCTGCTTGAGTGAAGGCTCAACGAGTTCGATCGCCGAACAGTACTTGGTAGCGGCGGCCGAGTAGTCGGCGCTCTTGAAGGACGAGTTGCCCTCCACTTTGGCTGCCTCACCCTTCTCGACGGCCGCGATCACCGTTTCAGGCACAGACAGCTTGGACGTCTTGAGCCGCTCGACAACCGATATCGTAGGAGCAGCAGACGTCGTGGCAGCGCGCTTTGGGAGGACGGCTTCAGCTTGCTTCATGTTCCGGCGAACATCGTCGGGCGACATGTTCTTCATCATTTCCGCCGCATTTTGCATCATGGCTGGATTGGACATCATTTGTTGCGCCTGCTGCATCATCGCCGGATTCGACATCATCTCCTGCTGCATCTTCATCATGTTTTGCATATCCTCAGGGCTCATCTTGGCCATCATGTCCTGCGCGGCGCGCATCATTTCTGGATTCATCATTGCCGGATTCATCTTGACGCGGCGCTCGTAAGGTTTTCCGCTGCCGCACGTGTTGGGTGCAGCTCGCGTCGTGGCCGCCGGGCTGCAGGCGGACCATTTGTGTCGTTTCACACCACCCCATACCTGAGGCCACGAGTCGCCGATCAGAAACAAACGGGAGACGTCGTCTCAAGGCGCGGATCCCGCGGCACTCTGATTTCGTCATTCTTTCAGAGTACGTCTTGAAGACCACGTCTCCGCTCACCTCGCCGACGCTCGCACGCCGTGCTGTCGCTGAAGGCGTGCTCAGCTAGCACGAGGATGGACCCAGACTTGGCGGCCCGCATCGAGAAAGTGGCGCAGTACGTGGCTGCGCATCCCAATGGGTCCGCCGAAATGGCTCACCTGCGGGAGCAGCGCGAAAACCCTGCGTTTGCATTCTTGTTCGGCGGGGAAGGCGCTGCCTACTACCAAGACTGTCTCCGCAAGCTAAAGGGCGGCGGAGGTCGCCCAGGCGCCGCTCTTGCCGCTGGTGTGGGTGTCATGGGCGCCGGAGGCCTCATGGGCGTGGCCATGGGTGGCGCCAGTGTGCCCATGGCCAATCGAGCTGGTGGCATGGGTGGCGGCATGGGTCCTGGTGGCCTGCCGGCGGCGGCTGTGGGCGATTGGGTTCGCGGCATTGGCGGTGCGCCCACGTACGGCGGCCCTGGCCTGGCCATTGGCAGCTCAGCGCTGGGTGGTTTCGACCTCAGCGCTGCTGCTGCGGCTCGCGCAAGCATCGGAGGCTATCGCGGGCCACCCGGCCCGGGCGTCCTGGGTCCCGCGGGTGGTTACGGCCCCCCCGCGAGCGGCCTGCCGCCTTCGAGCTTCGGCGGGCCGTCGGGCTCGTACGCCGCAGCCCCGGGCTTTGGCTCGATGCCGCCCGAGGGCTTCGCGGGTGCGGCGAGCGCTGCGACGAGCGCATTTGGGCAGCGGCTCTCCGCTCTCGATGGGCTGCCGCGCTACCTGCGCGCCGGGCTCGGCGCCGGTCCAATGGGCGTGCCGCCGATGGCCGCCGTGCCCCCGATGGGAGTGCCGCCGATGGGAGCCGGGCTCATGGGCGGGCCGATGGGCTCTCAATTAGGATCTCAATTAGGCGAGCCGCCGTCGAGGGCGCTCATCGTGCACCACCTGCCGCCGGACGTGACCTACGAAGAGCTCTTCGATGCGGTCGGCGCCTACGGCAATCTTGAGTCGATCAAGCTGCTCGGCGAGCGCCGGCAGGCCTTCATCAACTTTGTGGAGCCGCAGAGTGCCTTCCTACTGATGATGAGCTGCAACGGCCAGATCGTACTCGGTGGCAAGCAGCTCACGCTCATGTACGCCAAGATGCGCCCGCTGCCTCGCGATCTCGTCGCCGCCATCCGGCAGGGCGCCACGCGCAACCTCTACGTGGCCAACGTGCCCGAGAACCTGACGGGGGAGGTGGCAGGCGCGCTCTTCGCGCCCTTTGGCGATCTTGAATCGGTACGACTGGTGAGTCGCAAGCGCGCCGCCTTCGTCAACTACGCGAACGTCACCGCCGCGCTCAAGGCCAAAGAGGCCATGCATTGCAAGGTACTCGCGCGCGAGCCGGGCAGCGCGCTCGACCCGAGCGCGCAGCCCATCCTCATTAACTTCACCTCGGCACAGCAGAATTGCATGCGCGCGCGAACCGGGCCGCCCGCGGGCAGCTGGGGTGGCGGGCGTGGGCGCAGCGACGGCGGGGGCGGGCGTGGCCGCCATGACGCCGGTGGCTACGGGGGCGTCGATCGCGGTTCCGGTAACGGCAGCGGCAGCGGTGGCGGCGGCTACGGCGGCGGCTACGGCGGTGGCGGCGGGTACGGCGGCGGCAGCGGCGGCGACGGTGGCGATCGTCGCGTGGGCAACGGCTATGGAGAGCGCTCTCAGGCCGGTCGTGGCATCGGTGGCGGCTTTGCGCGCGGCGGACGGGCGGCAGAGCAGCGGCCGCGTGAGCTGCCAGCGTCGCCCGAGCGCTCGCGTGCACTCTACATCGGTGGCGTACCTGACACGGCGAAGCTCGAGGATCTCGCGGCGCTCGTCGAGAGCTTCGCTGTGCTCGAGTCACTTCGACTGGTGCGCGAAAAGAGCTGCGCATTCCTCAACTTCCTCACTGAGCAGGTGGCCGAGGCTGTGCACGGCAAGCTGACTACGCTAGCTGAGGCGCCGCCCGAGGTACGCGGTAAAGCGCTGACGGTCAACTATGCCAAAGCGCGCCCGTGCACCGAGGGGCACCTCGACAAGATTGTGAGCGGCGGCGCGCGGCGCAAGCTGCGCGTGATTGCTCCCGCGGCGCTCACCGCGCAGCAGGTGCGCGCCACCTTTGGCGGCAAGTCTGAGTCTATCTTGGCATGCGACGATGAGGAGTTGAGCGAGGCCGAGCGCCTCAAGGCGGTGGCGGCGGCGGCGGAGGCCAAGGCCAGGATGGCGGCCAAGGCCAAGGCGGAGAGCGCCGAGTCGGAGAGCGCCGTGGCCTCGGCCTCGGCGGTTGACGGAGGTGACTCGGCGGACGAAGTACCCTCCTCATGGCATGCATTGACCGTGGCCTTTAGCTCGATAACGGCGGCAATGAGCGCCAAGGAGATGCTCGAAGGACTGAGAGGTGCACTTGCTCCTGCATCTGTGGCATACGTGAGCAGCAGCGCCGAGCTGACGCACGAGCAAGTCGCCGCCGTCATCGCCGAGGCCGCGGCAGCGGAGGCCGCCAAGGCGGAGACGGCAGCAGACTTGGGAGCGGCGGAAGCGCCCAGCGCGGTAGAGGACGCGGACGCGGGCGCGGACGAGGCGGCCCGAGACTGTGCCCGAGATTGTGGCGACCAGGTAGCAGAGCTGTCGAGTGCTATGAGCACCGTCAGACTCACCACGGAGGCGGGAGTGAACGTCACGACCGGGGTGGGTGCCGTTGACGCGAGAGAGGATGCCGCGTGATGCGCGTGATGCGCGCAGCGCAATGGTGAGGTCGGACTGCGGGAGGACGTTGGCGCACTGGCCGGATGTTGCGCGGAGGAGGGCGGGTAGCTGGTATGGAGACGGGGCCAGGGTGGCGGTCAGGAAGTTGCGAAAGACGGCGCACGTGACGGCGCGGGTAACGGCGTGGTCGACGGCGCGTTTGACGGTTGAGGGCTCGCAGTGCTCGATGTGAGCGTGGGCATTCGTGGCATGCATGAAGCAGCAATGCGCCGACTGCGTGATCATGGGTTCGGTCCTGGGCGGGGCGGGAGACGCATTTCGCGGTGGGTACTGCGCGGTGGGCCTCGTGAGGCGGCAAAGCTCGATGGCTTGCCGCAAGGGCCATGGCCAATTGGCTTGTGCGCATTCTGTGCCATGCGGCACACATGAAAATGGTCGGCTTGTGGCATGCATAGGTCATCTTTACGCGCATGTCGCATGTGAGATGTGTGTGCAGTTCGCATATGTCGCTTCCCGGGCCGTCTCGCGCTATCGGTCTCGCTCTGCCGCTCGTCCGGGCTGACCGTCGTGACTGTGGCCGTGTCCCGCGCGCATCCTGCTGCAGGTGCCGTAGAACGACTGCGTGATGCTGAGTCGTCCGGCGTGCGTGGACCGTGGTATCTCGGTATAGACCCGGTGGGTCGGGGCAGGCGCGCCTCCGCCTGTGTCGAGGGTCCGGTCCGCGGTCGGGGGCCTCGGTCGACAGACGAGACCCCAGACGCGCGCTTTGGAGTCGCTCCGCGGTCCGGACCATAGCGGTCTCGCCGCCGGCGGTCAGCGCGCCGGGCCGCGCGTCGGTACGCCGTCGCCGGCGACCCGGCGTCCCGGCGGCGGCCGGCGCGACGCGGACCCGGACGGCGGCGCCGGCGGTGCTGTGGTGCTGGCGAGATGTCGGGGTCCGGAACGCGTCACCCCTTGACGTCACCACCTCCGCGATGGCCCCCGTTTCGAGAGCGTTAACTGCTTAGGTGGCGATGTCGGTCCGGAACGTCACCCACCTCCGCGATGGCCCGGCCCCCGTTTCCGGAGCTGGAGCTAGCGCGTTCCGGGACTGCGCGCGGCGCGGGAACCCCGCAACGCCCGGCGGAACCGGACTGCCGTACCGACCCTCGCTCCTCGCTCCTCGGTGGCTCGTGTACATGTACCGGCTTTTCCTTCGCGTTAGAGTTTTCACAATGACAATCGTCATCTCAATTGGAACTCACCGAACTCTAAAGTGACGAGGACGTTCGCGCAGGCGCGCGCGAGGCGGGCTGGCGGGGACGGGTGCTCACCTATTATTAAGGACCTATAAGTCGGGCGGGTTCCGGGGCGGGCACTCGACTATGGTTGGACCAAGGTTCTGTTGAGCAGCCGAGTCGCGCTTCCGCTTCTTCTCTCGACGACGGTCAGCCGTGCTCATGAACCGCTTGCCATGCCGACCTCCGTCCGGCACGCTTGGCTGCAAGTCTGCGGTGGCGTTTGAAGATTGTGGCATGGCCGTCGAAATTTTGGGGCGCATGGCCGCTATAGGAGCCGGTGGCGGAGGACGCAGAGGCAATAGCTCTGTGCGCAAATTTGCCAAAAAGGCTGCAGCAGCTGGTGTTGGGCCGCTTCCCTTGACGTCCTTCTCAGCGCTCACATCGATTCGCGTGCGCGACAACAGCTCCTTGCTGCGCCTCGTGTTTCCGAAGTCTGCGGCGGTTGTTCCGACAGCCGCCATTCGAAGCAAAAGAGCACGTCTGGACCAAAAAGCCCGCACCTTCTGGCGGCTTCAGAATGGGATTGCTCGTCAGGACGCAGTCGTCAGGACGTCGTCGTCAACGCGGAGCCTCCAATCAAGTCAAGACAAGTCAAGACAACACTTTCGTAGGATCGCTCGGGTGTCAATATCGAAATATGTGACGCGTTACAATCGCCAATGGCCGTGAGAACAGTTTCTCGTTCAGAACATGTACGCGTTGGGGTGTTGTGAATGGTCTCATGTTAGGCCTGGCCTGTATTGTATTGTATTGTATTCACAGCTGTGCTGCTTACGTGTTGTGTGTATTCATAATGAATGCTTCACTGTGTCCTGTTTCACTGTTAACAAGAAAGCCCAATGCTTGGAACAGGCTCTTCTGCAACGTTCGCGGCGTGACATGAAAGACACGCAGCAGCTGACAGAGATCCGAGCCGGCGTGCTCTCGTGCCTAGACGGCCTGCCAGGCGTTGTCAACGTGCGCTCCTCGAACGCGGGCCCATCGTCGCCGGCATCAATCTCCGCATGGGAGCGGAAGCATGCCACGCTGTTGCCAGACGACCTCAAGGACTTTTACCTGCTTTGGGACGGTTTGGCGCTTCGATGGGACGTCATCGCACACAGGCGCGAGATCGTGCCGCTCGGTTGCATGGCCATAAATTCGCTTGCGCAGCTCGAGCCCGTCGACGCAGCAGTGCTGCTTGACGAGCGTGAGGAGTCGCGGCCAGAGTTGCCTAAGGCAGGGCCAGGTGGCCTGCGACCCTTCAATCTCGACGCGACGTGCGAGTGTGGGCGGATACTGCTGCTGCTTGGCTGCGACGGCATGCCGCGCCGCGCCGAGGTGTGGTTCCAAGATGTCTCCTGTGGCCTCACGCGGCTCGCACCCTCGTTTGCTGAGTACTTTCGGCTGCTCGCGGTCAGCCTCGGGCTACCGCGCTGGCCGTATGCGCACACCGATGCGGGCCTCGACCCCACCGCACGGCAATGGTTTCGGCTACTCGCACCCCATCACCTGGCAGTCAGCGAGGACAACGAGCGCTCCGCGACCGCCACCGCCGCGAGCGCGCCGTCGCCAGCGGCGTCGTTGCTGGCTGCCGCCTGGCCGCCACGCGGCGGCGCCACCAAGGGCTTGGGCCTCGCAGCGCCGCTGACGCACAGCCAGGCACTTGCGCTGCTACAACGGGCGGGTGGCGCTGCCGCGCAGACGGCCACGCCCGTGGCTGCCGGCGCGCCTCGCGAGGCCGTCGCGCTGTTGCACGGCTCGCGCCCCGCTGCTCCCTTCGGTGCGTCAGACGCTCCAGCGGGTGGACGGCCGCGACCCACTGGCGAGGCTGGTGGTGTCCGGCGGCACCGCACTTTAAGAGCAGCGGCCAAGGCGACCGGTCTCAGCAGCAAGATGAATGAATCACGTGCTGTGGCGCATGAGGAATGATCAGATCAACGCAGCAGACGAACTTGGCTTCTTCGCACACACCTTCAACTTCATCGTAAGAAACACACCGCACGCCGTACTGCGTACTCGCTATCGCGATGGCCGCATGCAGCCGGGCTTTTCTCGGCGAGCGTGTCGGCGACAAGCGATCGACCGCTCATACAAGGCAGCTGAAGTCTCGTCGGCTGGAGTTCTCGCGTAGACCGCCAAAGACCGCCGTAGCCGGCGGTACACGTCGTTGCCTCACGTCCGCGCCCGCACATGACACGCCTACAGCTACACGTGTCGCACCGTTCGGTTTAATGAATGATGTATAAATGTAAAGTCGCCACGCCACGCGTTAAACTCACCGCGCCCTCAGGACGGCCGTCCTGAGCGGTCGGTCGGTCCTCATGCGGCACGTGCCACGTCGCCCCGAGCCCGACTTCGCGGTTCGGCCAGCAGGTCCGACCCAAACGCGCGACGTCGCGGGGCGATGCGGCGGCACGTGCAAGACCGCAAGGCGAGCTCTGCCCTCTATGACGTCGCGACGGGGCGACGGCGACGAGCACAACCTGGGCGCGGCTGACGTGTTCTACTGTCGGGAGCTCACTCTTCGGACAGAGTCGGCGCAAAAGGGAAGAGAGCACCGCCCGACCTGGCGAGCAGTGCCTCAGTCGAATCCCTGGCGGGTGGCGCCGATTCAGACGAGATGGTCGTCGCGGCGGGGGCAGACGTGGGAGGCGGCAGCGGGGGCGAGGGTCGCACCGAAGGGTCCCGCCATCACTGGGAGACTTGCAGCAGCGGCGCTGCCAGCCAAGACGGGCGGCATCGAGGGAGGCATCTGGGCTCCATGGAAGGTGCGCGAGAGCCGGTCGAGCTGCAAGCTGATGTCATCAATCGAGCGCGAGAGTGGCGAGGCCCGCCCGTCGCGACTGCCAAAGAGCTGCAGCGGCCGGGCGGCGGAGACCTCCATCATGAGAGAACCGATGGCCGCCTCGTCCACCTGGTCGTCGGCGTCGCCCGACAGGCGCGGCCCGCTTATTGAGGATCGGCGCCGCCCGCTGCCAAAGCGCGAGAAGGCGTCGGCCGGAATCTCCTCGAGCGCCTCGTCCTCGTCATCCATCATGAAGGGGAGCTCGTGGTCGGCTGACGTCTGCCGTGGTCGGCAGATCACGCCGGACACTGATGCGCGCGGCGAGCAGCTTGGGGTATCTGGGGTGGATAGGCCCGGGGTGGTGGGTAGGGTGCCGGGGGCGCTCGCGACGCGTGATGGGGACGAGTACGCGGAGAGGACGTTGAGGTCAGCGCCGCGCAGCAAGGTCGAGGCTGTGTGGTGGGGCGGCGTGGCGGCGAAGTCGGCGCCGCCTAGGGCACCGACGGAGAGGGCACTGGCGGTAGCCGGGCTGGAGATCCGCATCGGGACGGACAGGCTCGATGCGGCCGCGGCGGAGAGGGGCAGAGCCGTGGTGGGGATCGCAGTGGGCAGCGCTATGGGCAGACCGCTGAAAGTCCCGCACGCGGCGGGGTTTGGCGCCGGGTTGGGCACATTGGCCGGCGCAGAGGCGATAATGGCGGGCGGCGAGGGGCCCCTGATCCCCATGCCCACGCCGAACGGAAAGAGCGCCCCGTCCATTGGACTTCCGACCGGGCTCTGCCGGAGGACTGTCCCTTCGCCCGAGAACTGCCGCTGCTGTGGGAAGAGGAGCTGTCCCTCGAGGGGCGACGCGCCGCCGGAAGAGCCCGCCTGCGTCGGCTGTGCGCCCGCGGCGCACACGTGTAGGAACGGCGCGCCGTCCACCGGACTGCCGTAGAGGGACCCTCGGCGCGAGCCATGTCGCGAGCCTTGTCGAGAGCCATCACGGGAGCCGTGGCGGTTCGGGTCGTCACGAGAGGCGTAAGAGGAGGCGCCGGCCGCATCCGAGGGCGCCGGGTTGGGAACATCCGACGATCGGCCGAGGATGGCGCATGGGTGGCTAGCCGAGGCGAGAGCGGCCGACAGCGCGGAAGTTGGGCGGGAGCCCGACATTGGCAAGGACAGTGGCGCAACCGTGCTCGACGGCCGGCTCGGCGTACCGAAGAGGGGTGGCGGCGAGTGTGTCGGCAAAAAGGGTGAAAGGCTGCCTGGCGACGCCGCCAGAGCCGCCCCGAGGGCGCCCATAGGTGGCGAGGCGCTCAGCGCCACCCCGAGGGCGCCCATAGGTGGCGAGGCGCTCAACGGCGCAATCAACGCAATCGGCGGAGCCGAGGGCGCGAAGAGCGGCGAAGCAGTATGTGAGCAGAAGCCGCCGCCGCCGCCGCCGCCGACGCCGCCGCCGCAGTCGCCGCAGTCGCCGCCACCGCCGCCGCCGCCGCCACCACCACAACCGCAACCGCCAGCCGCATCGCCGCCGGCTGCAGCCATCAGGGCCGCAAGTGGCGAGCCCGCCGCGCCACTACACTGCCCCGGAGTGGTGGCGAATCCAGCGCTAGGGACAACGGCGGAGGCGCCGGCAGTGGCAACGGCAGGAGGGTGCGTACTCACAGACCACACCGCAGCCCCAGCTGTTGGCAGCACGCCGACACTGGCGCGGCCAGGCCCGGGTGGCGGAGACGCAGATCGCACAATAGGGAGGGCTGAGCTCGTCACTGTCGCAGGCAGCATGCCCAACCCGGCGGCACGCACCTCGGCCGCATAGCTCGCGGCGTCCGAAAGCGAGCGCTCGCGACCCAGAGGCGGGAACAGGGGCAGCTCGTCCGCGGAGACTGGTCCCGTCGTGTGCCCGTGTGGTGAGTGCCCGGGGCTTGCCGCCTCCGTCGAGGCCGCCTGCCAAGGCTGTGATGGCGGTGGCGGCTGCGCCTGTGATGGCGGCTGCGGCTGCGGCGGCGACGCTGAGGGTGACGCTGCGAGGGCCGGCACTCGAGGCTCGGAGGTCAGCTGCGTGAGCCCTGCCGTCATCTGAGCCACCTGCTGCACGCTGTGGGCGGAGGCCAGGCCGTGCGTGGGGAGCAGCCCACGCGAGGGCTGACGTGGCGGCGCGGAGCCGGGTGCACCCGCACCGCCCACTGGCACGTAGTCGGGGATGAGCGCCGTACCGATCAAGGCGCCAGCGGCCGATCTGGCGCCGCCTCCAGAGGCTGTGGCGGCAGCGGTGGCGACAGCAGCAGCATCGCAGAAGACGGCACTCGACGGCGTGGGTGTGCGCCCGGCGAAGAGGGTCTCCGGCCGGTAAAGAAGCTCAATCTCCAGCTTACCGTGCTTCTCCTTCGTGTCGGGCGGCGGGAACGAATATTGCCTCGCACCGGCTGCGAAGCCACGGCTGCGAGCAGCAGCGATGCCCGCCTCCGAGCGAGGCAGTGTAATGTCGTACTGCAGAAGCGAGCCCGCATGCGAGCCGCGCAGCTTCGCGAGGCTCGAGGCTAGCCGATATGTCGGCAGCAGCCGCAGCTGGGCCAGCAGCGCGCGCAGCAGCACCATGAAGCGTTTGTAAATTGGCTTCAACGCGACCTGGGTGGCAGGCGCGTCGTGCGGGTCGTAGTGCAGCCGCCACCGTTCGAGCAGCACGCGTGTCGGCTCCTCAGCGTGCATGCCCAGCGCGCCGCGCATCATCGGCTCGTCCGTTGCGTCCACGAAAATGTCGAGCTGCAAAGGCTGTGAGATGTCACGCCGCCATGCCTCTAGCTCGTCATGCACCCGCAGCAGCTCCTCAGACCGGACATCGAACTGCGGACGCGCGAGCACGGCACCGGGTGAGAACACATTGCCGAGCGCCCGGGGCGGAGATCGCGCGAACGCGCCGCGCGCATTCGCAGGCGCACCCATTCGTTGCTCGCGCCCCGATTCAGCTCAGGCGGCAGCGGCATGATCCGAGCATGAAGGATGAGCTCGACGGCCTTTTGGAAGCAGTTGCCTACGACGACTTGGAGCTTTTGCGAGGCGTCGAGACCAGCCCTTGGCGGCTCCGCCATGGCCGTGAAAAGGCCTCGCTCGCTCCAGAGTCGACACGATCGCAGAAAAACACTCATTCGCCCCCCTCCCCTCCCCTACCTGCCACTCCCTTTTTGCTGTGAAGTGATCCTCAAGCCGAGATTCACACATGTTCACAAGTGTTCACTCCGCCAGGTCCCGATGTCTTTGCGGACGCCCCTCAACGTAGCGACAGGCAGCAGCTACACGCGGCCATCGCTCACGACGTGCATGCCCACTTCTGCTCGCAGATGTTGTTCAGCAACATTGACGACGGCTACCTCGAGGGCCTGCTGCGCGGCCTCCGCAGCGGCATCCTCAGCTCGACGGACTATGCCAACCTCTGCCAGTGCGAGTCGATCGATGGTGCGCGCGCGCGCGCCTGCTCGCCCGCACCAATATGATGTATATCTGATTCGCGCTCTTACCACCTCGCCTGCCTGGGCGCGCGCGTCCCGGCTCATCACTTGCCTTATACGCACTTGCCTTCTACGCATTTGCCACACGGCGCAGACATGAAAATGCACCTCGCCTCCACCGATTACGGCAACTTTCTGCAAAACGAGCCCTCACCGATCTCGACGACGACGCTAGCAGCCAAGGCCACGGTGCGTGCTCGCCCAATCTCGAGCCGCTGCCGGCCTCCTGCACACTCGCATGTGGAGCCCTTCCCCAGCCAAGGGACGCAGGAGCCAGCATCGCGGCCGCCACCGCCGCCGCCGCCGCATCCCGCAGCGATACCGCCGCTAGACGCCAGCACCAAAGTGCCGCCCCGCTCGCCTCGCCCCCACGGCCGCGCTTGCCCTCGCGCCACAGGAGAAGCTCGTCGAGGAGTTCCACTTCCTGAAGGTGCAGGCGGTGGAACCGCTTGCGACCTTCTGCGAGTACATCACGTACGGATACATGATCGACAACATAGTGCTCGTGATCACTGGCGTCGCCAACAATCGCGACATCAAGGAGCTCTCCGCCAAGCTTCACCCGCTTGGAAAATTCGACACGCTGATGACGGCGACCGTTCCCTCGACGGTGCAGGAGCTGTATAGGATGGTGCTCGTCGACACACCGCTCGGCAAATACTTTGCGGAGGTGCTCGACGACGTCGATGACTTGACCGAGAAGAACATCGAGATCATGCGCAACGCCCTCTTCAAGGCGTACCTGGAGGACTTTCATGCCTTCTGCCAGACCATAGGCGGCTCAACTGCCGAGGTAATGGGCGGCATCCTCACACTCGAGGCCGACCGCCGCGCGATTAACATCACGATCAACTCGCTTGACACCGATCTCGACCTCAAAGAGCGCGAGAAGCTCTACCCGACGATCGGTTTGCTGTACCCCGAGGGCACCGCGCGCCTGGCGAAGGCGGTGGACATCGACGCTGTGCGCGCCGCCATCGACGCGTACCCCGACTACCGCTCATTGCTTGCTGAGTCTGGCATGGAAGAAGACAGGTCGATCGAGAACCAGTTCTTTGACCTCGAGGTCAACCTCAACCGCCTCGCCTTTGAGCAGCAGTTCCACTACGGCATGTACTACGCGTACGTCAAGCTCAAGGAGCAGGAGATCCGCAACATCGTGTGGATCGCCGAGTGCATCTCACAAGACCAGCGCGGCAAGATGAGCGAGTACGTCAACATTTTCTAGGACGGTGAGAGCGCAGGACCAGGAGGTTGAAGCAGCGGCACGCCAAGAAGGCGGAAGGAAGGCGGACGAAGGCGAGCTGGCGAGGAGGAACATCTTTCATACGTGTCCGAAGTGCGAAGACCGCACCGTGCGGGCCAGTATCGCTCCACGTGGATGCGCGTACGACGGGTACGGTTTCTTAAAGCCTGCGTTGTGGCATTTAGCTCATACACAGCTACGCTAGTGCACTTTGGTACACGATCCGGGGCCGGTTGCCCCTCCGTGAAGCTTAGACTAGACGGAGCTCGTACGACCTCGAGGAACGCCGAGAGTTCAGAGTAGCAGGTGACGACGAGGTGTGTCGCGCTAGGAGTTCGGTTGGACGTTGGTCACTGTGAGACCGCTCACCTGACCGACTCTCGTCGAGACCTCGCGCGCACAGACCTCCGGATCTGCCGTCCTGTGGGAGCGAGGACCTGCCGTCGGCGACGTCGCTAGACGTCGCGATCTCGCGATCCCCACACCTCGGGTCGGCGACGACGCAACGACGGCGAACCCGTCCAGGTCCACCGCGGTTCGACTGCGGTGCCTCTTGAATACTGCGCATGCCTACGAGCCTCCGATCGGAATCCGAACGCACCCCTTCAAATGCTTTGCTGCAGCCGTCGGCTGGCTCTCACACGCTGCCGTCGCGCCATCCCGCGTTGCTTCCAGGGCTGCCACGCTGTTGCTTGCCATCCTCGCCATCTTCTGAGTCGCCATCTGTTGTAGACCAGCGTGTCCGATTCGGCAGTTTGTGCACATTGAGACTCCAACGGGATCTCGATCCCGTGAGTATGTCGGTGATATACGCGTGTGGTAGAACGAACACCTTCTTCTCACTGGTTTCATCCTCCACTTGTGTACACAGCGTGCCTCGCCATGAAAAGGATTGCAAGCGAAGCTTGACCTTCACTTCGCCATGCTTAAGGAGCAGCTCTGTTGCAACCTTCGAGGTTCTGTAGTAGTCATACGCCGCTGCGGTCGAGTTCCAGATCGCGTAGGTCACAAAACTTGTGGTCAGCAGCCGACGGAGTTGCCCTTGAGCAGGCGCGACGAGGCCTGTCTCGTCGGCCTCCGCTAGAATTGCGCGTACCTTGGTCAGATCACCCTCGCGCGCCGCCTGCTCAATCCGCTGACTTAGAATCGACCGTGGCGGACGGAAGGAACAATGGCGGCGAAGTGCTCGCGTTGCAGCTTGCATGTGCACGTTCACGACGATCGCAATGCAGCACGACGATTGGCGCAACAAGTTTCCTGAACACCAACGGACCTTCTCACGGGTTCCGGTTCAAATCCATGTGTTAGAAGTCACACAGACACACATTCACATTCACACACATTCCTTCCTGCTTCCATGTACTGGTACTGTAGTTGTTGGCGCCCGGCGTCCCGGCTCCCCCGGTCCTGTGGATGCACCCTCGCAATCCGTTCGTGACGCCGCCCGACCTTGCGGCGCTCGCCACCATTTATTCCAACATCGCACCATACGTACGCCCTGGGCCTCCCGGCAGTCAGGCACGTTATGATTGGGGCGATTCCAAGGCGCTCGTCGAGCTTTGCCGAGTGCTGCTCAGGCACCAGTTTGGCATACGCTGGACGCAGCCGCCGCACACGCTGTGCCCAACCGTGCCTTCACGCCTCAATTATTTGCTGTGGATCGAGGACCTACTCGCCCTGCGTGTTTGTGGAACCAACCCTGCACGCGTACTTGGCGTTGACATCGGCACCGGTGCCTCGTGCATCTACCCGTTGCTCGGCGTTGCACACCTTGGTTGGCAATTCATTGCGACCGAGGTGGACGCAACTTCAACGAGCTGGGCACGGCATAATGTCGATCTCAATCAGTGGGGAGAGCACATTGAGGTGCGCCAGGTCCCACACGGCAGCTCTGCTACCGTCGAAGACGGCATGCACGACAGTGGCAACGCGGAGACTGCCACTCTGCTGCTACATCCATCGCCTCCGCCAATTCTGATCGGCGTCCTGCAGCCTTCGGAGCACGCGGACTTTTGCATGTGCAATCCGCCCTTTTTTGCACCTGATGAGACGCCGCAGCCAAACCTCACGGCACGCCCGCGCGCACGGTGCGTCGCGACCCATGGCGAGCAGTTCACCAGCGGTGGAGAAGTCGGCTTCGTTCTGAGGCTCCTGGCCGAATCCACACAGCTGCGCACGCAGATACGGTGGTACACGTCGCTCATGGGGCGCAAGCACTCGCTGTGGCCCATTCTAAGGGCGCTCCGCGGCGCGGGTGCAGCTCACGTGCGCACGACTGAGATTGCCCAGGGCAAGACGAGCAGATGGGCGGTGGCGTGGTCGTTTGCCCCGGACGCGGCACCCCGGCTGCAGCCGCCCACCCAGCCGGCCGTCAAGAGCTTTGAGGCGGTGGGCCTTACACCGGAGGAGGCGTGGCGCCGCGTCGATGAGTGCTTGCGTGCGAGTGGCGCGTGCGAGGATGTGGCGGCGAATGAAGATAGGGATGCGGTGCAAGATGCTGCCTTGCTCGAGCGGCCCTTTTTCGTCACGCGAGGCAGAATCGAGCTGGCGAGCGGCAGCGACTCGAGGAAGACAGAAGGAGCCGCGACGGGTGCCAAGCGTGTACGAGGCGATGGCATCTCCAAGGTGCAATGCTCGGCGCGGATGCCGCCCTCACCGCCACTCGTGGCGCCAGCAGTCTCCCATGATGGTGATGCCGTGGAAGATGCCCTCTTTGTCTTCCGTGTCGAGCTCACAGCCCATCCCCCCCTGACGACACAACCGGACGAGACTGAGCCTCCCTCTTCTGGTCCGTGGCTACGCGTGGAACTCGAGGCGAGCACCACGGGCCAGGCGTCCGCAGCCTTTTGGCGCTTCGCTGAGCGCCTCCGGAACGACGTGATGCGCGACACGCGTAAGTGGCGGAGGCGAGTTGGATCGTGTGACGACTGGGCGGCCGCCTTGTCTATCGAGGGTAGTGAATGAATTCTCTGCTTCTAGGAGTATTAACAGCCATTTCACACACACAAGAACTTTTTATGGTCGAAGAAGAGCTAGCCAACCATCTCGCAGGCGCTCCTCTTCGGTTCCGCGCTGCCCTAAAGAGTGTCAAAGCTGGCGCCGATGCGTTGCACGATCTGGAAGCGCTCGCGCACACCGCAAAGATGGAACGAAACGGCCGGCGACCTTGTACTTTGGAGGTGCGGTGCGCTTGCCGTGTGTTGGCCCTCGAGGCACAATCCCTCGGTGATCGGCATCATATCTGGGAGACGTGTGCAGCACATGTAGAAACGGTTGCTCAGGCCGCGTGCCATCTTGCAAGTGTACGTGCTTGGCTGGCAGCGAGAGAGAAGACGATCGACTCCACAGAGCAGTTTGAAGACCCTCAGCTCCAGCGCGCTGCGTACCTCCACTACGATGCCAATAAGTATGACTTTTGCGGGCTCGTGGAGCGCATGCTCGCCGAGCACCTGCCTTGCGACGGCGACCCGGAAAGGCTTGCAAGGCTGCATGAGAGCACAGCGGCACAGCGTGAGCTAGGCGCACTGGGCTGCGCGAGCAGTTGGGCTGCCAACGGCCTCGCGTACAGCAAGGAGCTCGACGAGGCGACGCGCTATGGTTGTGGCATCTTCAATCGCCAGTGGAAGGCGTCGGCGCTGCGCGAGGAATTCATGCGCCTCTTTGAGCGCTTTGTGCGTGAGGTGATCGCACCTGAGCTCGAGTCCCCCGATCTTGTATACCAAGCCTTGCCCGTCTTTCGCGTCTTCCTGCCAGGCCATCTGGCGGTCGGCCCGCGGCATACGGACGCAGGCTACCACGAGCAGCCAAATGAGCTCAACTTTTGGGTGCCGCTCACGCAAGTGCAGGGCACGAACTCACTCTTCGTTGAGTCCTCGGCCGGGAAAGGCGACTTTGCGCCTGTGTGCGCAGGGCCAGGGGTCATGTATCGGTTCCGCGGCAACGCATGTGAACACTTCACGGCCCTGAATGTAAGCGGTCGCACACGCGTTTCCTTCGACTTCCGCGTCATTCGCACGCAGGACTGGGCCATAAGACCCGTGGGTGACGCATCCGACGACCATGCGGGCCAAAGGGGCGGGGCGGATGACTACTTCCGAATAGGACGGTACTACCAGAGGCTTGAACCCTCCGCCCATGATCAAGAGGAGGGCGCGAGCCAGCTCCACCACGTACCCGAGGACCACCCCCCAGTGCCACTAGGCGCCACACCGTGCAAGTGGGCAGCGCCAGCCAAGAAGAGTGGCGACGCTATGCTCGATTGGGAAGCTGGGCGTGCCGCCTCGATGCATGAGCAGCGGCCAGCCGAAGTCCCTTGGGGCTTCTCGGTAGGGTGGCTCGCCATCGCATGGCTCATCACGCTATGCCTGTACTCCTGCTGGGGCTCGGTTTCGGGCGGCATCGGGGCTGCCGTGCAAACGCATTGACGCCGTGAGGGGCTGGTGCTGCCGGGCGCTGCACCCGCAGCGGCCCAGGGCGGACGGTTGTGTGGGGTGTGGAGTCGGAGGGCGTGGGGTCGACCGTCCCTACTAAGATCGATACTAAGAGCTTGACCCTACCGCATGAGCTGTACGCGTCAGTCTCTCGACGTCTCTCTCGGCGCGGCCGTCGGCTCCGCGCGCCCAGGGTCGCGCTCGGCGGCCCGCTCGCGGGGGCGCCGCGCGTCGGGCGCCCCCGCCGGACGGTTGCTGGCGTTGCTCGGGCACTGGAGACGGGGCTCGCACGCGGGCGGGACGCGCGACCGGGCCAACCGGCGGGGTAACACTCATTGCGATAGGCGCCGCCGCGATACCGACGTTTGTAGACGTCGATGCATTATCGAGCGGGCCCGCGAATCGACGCGGTTAAACGAAATACGCGAGTACTCACGCCGAAGAGCTAAGACCGGTTTAAGAGCACCCAGGAACGTTAAGGAACAAATAGGACTCTCTGCAGAAAATGTTTCAAACGCGACCCGCTGCCCACGACGACGACGTCCGGCCGCCTTCCTCCTACGTCGGCGGTCGACGCCGGGAGTACCCGGCGGAGACTCCGCTCATCGCACTGACTCACCCGCGCCGCGACCGGCCGTGCGGATATTTGAGAATGCTCAAAGAACCCTTTCGGAGGTGGAGCTCGGGAAATGCCTGTCCACGTAAGAGAAAGTGCGCCCATTGTGTGTAACACCGCGCGACGAACTGGGTGGAAAGCATTGTCCTTCAGAGCGGCGACGGTGCGACTCACACGCGTCTGTAAGTCCGCGGTCGTGCTCGGCACAGCCACGTAGAGCATAGTGCAGCGACAACAAGAGGACATTCGTCAGCCCGAGCCGTATCATCGGCGACCCGAGGTCTCAGGAGGCTTGCGCGAGTGCGAGCCCCACCGCCAGTCGTCCTCGTTGGTGATGAGCATCTCCTCCGCGAAGTTGTCAAACTTGACGTACAGGCCCTCGCGTGGGTCGCACGAGTTGACCACACCCATGTAGGGCACGTCCATCTTTCGACCGCCGTGCTCCTCTTCGTACCAGACGGTGATACGAGCACCCGACACCTCAGCGCGCGGCTTGCCCTTCATGTCGAAGTCGCCGCGCCGCTGCCGCTTGCCGCCCGCGCCATCGAGCGGCCGCTTAGTCATCACCGAATCGACCGGGCGCTGCCGGTCCCGCGCGCGGAAATCAATCTCCATGAAGCCGATGTCGACGCTCGGATTGATTGCGGTAGCTTGCTCCATCATCAGCTCGAAGTCTTCCTCCACCTCGCCCTGGCGCAGCGGCACCGCCTGGGCCGAGCCCTTGACCACCAGGTCGCGCTTGCTGCCCGCCTTGGTCGCCAGAGCCGGGTCGGCGCCGCGCGTCTGCTGATAGCGGCGCGTCATCGCACGCAAGGCGTTCATGTCCTCTTGGCTCTTTGACGACTTCTTCTGCCGATCCTTGAGCTCCTGTGTAAGACGGTCCTGAATGAGAACGCGCTCGCGAGTGTAATCCTCCTCCACCTGGCCAAGGCGAAGGCCACAGCGTGTCAACGGCGCGCACTCGCAGCGAGCATCAGGCAGCACAGTGAGCAGGGAGCGGGACATCAGGTGTTGCAATAGGCAGCAATAGGCAGCAATAGGCACTCGCTAAGGTCAGCAGCACAGTCGCAACACGACGGTGCAGCCAACGGCCTGCGGCTCGCAGCCGTGGCGCATCTGCTCCGATGGGGCGGAGGTCTTCGCAATCGGGCGGTGCGTGCACACCTCACGCTTCTGCTCCTCAAAGCGAGCATCCACAGCGGCGACCCGATTCTGGTGTGTCTGCTCAGCCTTCTTGAGCTTCTGGATCTTTAGAAGAGAAAGCCGCTTCTCCTCGCTCTTCTGCCGCTGATGCGTGCCCGCTCGTGCCGCGCCCAGCTCCTGTTGCAGCAAGGCCTCCGCTGTCTTCACCATCGGCGGATGGACCGACGTTATGTCCAAGAAGGGCTGCAGGTCCGCCGATACGTGAGAACATGTACATGTACACGTTTCACACGCGACACAAACCCGAACAGTGCGAAGTGATTTGCTGAGCCTTCAGGCGCTTTCTGAGGAAACTTTTTGCTCGTCATACGCGTCGCCCTCCCAGGGACAGCGATGGGGAAAACCATGCGCAAGTGGTGGATGAACAAGCCGTTCCGCAATACGATGGGCGTAGTGCCCAAGCCGCATCTGAGCTCGCGCACCGTCAGAACCGATCTCGTGCCGCGCGTCGAGCAGCTGGTCGCGGGCGGTGCCATCCCCAAGCCAGTGTGGCTCGACGCGGTGCTGGCGCATCCGCCGCCGCTGGCACACAGATTCTCAGGCGAACGCCCCGTGCGCTTCGAGTGGCGCGAGGAGGATCGCTTGCGCCGCATTTGGCAGCGGCGCAACCCGGAGGCCTCGATGCACCCGAAGGTGCTCTTCCTTGATGAGTCGCGGCTGCCTGCGTCTGCTATCGAGCACCCAGCAGATGCGTTCGTCAAGAAGCAGCAGGCGCTTATGCGCCGAGGCCTATCGGAGGAAGAGGCGTACCGGCGCGTCGCCGGCGAGCAGGAGGAGCGCCGTCGCGTCGCCGACGCCGAGGTGGCCGCCGCGCGCGAGCAGGCGCGAGCGTTGGGCGCATCGCCAGCGGAGGGTGGCGGCGGTGCGACGGCGCCTGACGCAGACGGGCTTGCGGCGCGGCTGCTTCGACGCTTCGCCGAGGAGGCGCGCGACAGCGGCCAGCCATACCCGCGGCACTGGTTCCATGACGACGGCAGCTGGCGCGGCATCGGCCTCGACGATAACGTCGACCAGCGCACCAAGCGTGCGATCGAACGGCAAGGCGAGCTCATGCATCTCATGAAGCAGATGGATGCGTCTTTCGAAGAGGCCGCCACGCGCGACGAAACAGACGATGACGGCGTGCCGGTGGCCGGCCGGAGCGGCGCGGGCGCGACCACGAAAGTGGACTAACTTGGGACGCGTCCCCCGGGCCTCAGGGGGATCACGCGATAGTAAATGCCGCGCGAAGCTAGGGCAGGGCGCCCGGGCCCCGGGACGGTGCCACGCACGCAGACCGCACTGAGACCGCACCGCTCATTCGCGCGTTAATTCGCCCATCGCCCACGCGGTTTGTCTCTACAGATGTATGGTTTGACAATTGTTACCGACAGCGCGCACAAGAACCTAGCGCCAGCCACGCACACACGGAATCTCGACGCGGCGCCGCGGGCCGCACGGCGCGCCACGCGAGACGAGCGGACCTCGGCGCCCGCGCTGCACGGGGCCCGGCGCCCCACCCCGACGAGCGGTTTAAACCGTAGGCGCGTAGCGTCTAGCGATTCGGGCGTCCGGCGGGTCGAGGAGTGACGAGCACGTGTACGGTAAGCGACCCCAAGTCCCCAGGCCAGTCGCGCGGCGCTTGCACCGCGGACCACTCTCGCCGGGGCGGCGCCACGGCCGGCCGGCGAGAGCCTCGACGAGACTGGATCGAGGGGACACACGTCACACCCGCCCGGATCAAAAACGCCCTCTCGAGTATCGTTTGTCAACGACGACACGGCCGAACGCAGAGCCGAAACGAGCCGGCGTGTGGGCGCACCCCGCTCACCCGCTTTCGTGAGATCATGGGCACGTCGGAGGAGCAGGAGGGGGCGGTCGTCGGTCGTGTGCAAGTCAGAAACGCCTCGCCCATTGCGCTGAGAATCTGCAGATGCCTCGTGCTCTCATCATCCCGAAGCGCTCATTCAATCGTCATTCGTGCTATCGCCTCATGCAATCGTCCGATCCCTCCGTGAGCCAGCCGCATCACAGATCACTGTCAATCGAGCGTGTCCAGATCAGCAGGCGGCTCCGCGGGTGGCACTGCGTCGGCGTCGGAGCTCACCTCCTCAATCAGCATGGACGACTTGGCCGGCGCGGGCGCGCCACTCGGCACATCCTCAGCCCCGAAGATGTCCGTCTCGTCCGCCGCCTTCTTCGCGGGCGCGGCGGCCGCCGCCTCGGCCGCCGCCTCGGCTGCGGCGGCGGCTGCGGCGGCGGCCTCGGCGGCCTCCTTGACGACGAATTCCTCGGCGTGGCTCACGTGAGGGAAGGGCTCCATCGGAGCCATCGGCACGCCCGGACTCGCCTTGAGATGCTTGGCGTAATTCTCGAGGTAAGCAGATACGAAGCGTTGCGTCGGGTCGCGCCCCGTCGAGTTCACGAGCTCGTGGACCGTCTCGCCCTTGGTATTATCTTTGCCAGGTATGATGGCTGCGTGCGGATCGGGCGCCGTGCGGCCCTCCAGGCTCGCGCCGAGCTGGACGAGCGCGCTCACCGCCGCTGCTTGGTGCGCGCTCACAGCCCACATGAGCGCTGTCTTGCCGTCGCTCGAGGTCTCGTCGAGAGGCGCGCCGCGCTCGGTGACAAGAAACTTGATCATATCGGCCTTGCCGCCCGAGGCGGCGAGCATGACAGCGGTCCGGCCGTAGGAGTCGCGCGCCGTGAGGGCCGTGGGCACCGCGTCCAGGAGCAGCTTGGCGCACTCCTTGTGGCCCTTAAGGCACGCATACAGGAGCGGAGTCATCGTAGTGCCAGAAGGTGAAGCGACGAGGTCAGCGCCGAGTTTATCGATGAGAACCTCGAGCACCGCGACCTGGCCCCAAAAGGCGGCCTTGCATCCGGCTGTCCAGCCGTCCACGCAAAGGTCCTCTGCGCCAGCATCGAGCAGGCGCTTGACGACCTTGTGATGGCCTGCGGCAGCTGCGGCGGCGATGGCGGTATTGCCGTCCTCGTCGACGAGCGGTGACGTGCCGGCCGCTAGCAGCTTCTCGACGTCCTCCAGCTCGCCACGTTTGGCCGCGAGCATGAGCGTGAGCTCGATGTCGTCTTTCTGCGATGTCGCCATTGCCGTTTGTCAAAGTTCCGTTGCGCGTCGGCTGGCGTCGGCCAGTTTTTGAGGGGCAAACAAGATAGGAAAAGTCAAGGCAAGGCTGTACTGTAAATGTCTCCTTACTCCTCACAGTCGACCACGCGGGAGGAAGCTACACTCAAGTCATTGCTCGTCTTAGGACTGGGTCACAGATGAAACACGCCGATTCAACCCACAACAGGGCACCCCTTTCCAAAGCGCAAAGGGCAAAGCCTTTCGTTTCCGAACTCTCCGCGAATTCTCACTTCGACAAGAACGGCGCCAACTTTAGCGCCTGCGCCACGAACGCGCGCAGGGTCGCTTCGTCCATGTCCACCGCTCGGCACGCTGTCAGCGGCAACCAATGTTGCCCGTCATCCGAGCAGTTGCACAGTTTCACGCGGGCCGAGTCGGCACTCTCCGCGATGTCAGTCACGTGGCACAGGCGGTCATAGTCGTAGTCGGCTGGCAGCGTAAACTTTATGCCCGCCGACTCGACGGCCGCGCGACAATCTGGGCGGATGTTGACAAGACTCTCCTCCGTCTCGAGCAGCTCGCGCGCACGGGGTAACGAGAGCGGTTTCGCTTCAAACGAGCGCAGCTTAACGCAGCACACGATGGGCAGCCAGAGCTCCGATCCATCGTCCAGCCGGACGCCCAGCGTGTCGTCCTCGTGGTCGATCTTGCGCACGAAGCACGTCTCGCCGCCGTTGATCAAGCTCTCCGGATAGAGGATGCCCTCTCGATGGGACCGAATGTACTTCTGCATCGCATCCGTGCTAAGCCGCACGATGTCACCCACGCGGACATCATCGAGAGACGTTAAGACCTCGGGAGGAGTACGAGTGGCTTCGAGCATCTCAACGGCCTCCTCGACTCCTGCACACGCGGCCTCGGCCATCCACGTCCGGCCCAGCTGAAAGCCTGCGGCAGCCACGCCGATCCCATGTGCCCGCTGCAGCCACGTCT
>JWZX01002590.1:0-18291 GCA_001275005.1 Chrysochromulina tobinii | reverse complement strand
TTGCCGTCGGGGCCGGGGGCTTTGCGGTTATAGCCATCGTCTGCGGGTGCATCTGCTACAGACGCCTAAGCTGCCTGCGCCCCCGCAAGCCAACGACGGGAGCATCAACGACGGGATTACCAGATCCGTATCCACGGGCGATGAGCGTTCTCCTGTCCGGCGCCTCCAGGATCAGCTGGTCGTCCGCGGATGCGATGGAGGTCGAGATGGAGGGAGGACGCGTCGGACACGTCTGACTTTGTTGATGAGGCTAGCGCTGTGGCTGGTTGTACGCAGAGGCGTCACAGTGAGCACACGTGCCAGCTGCCGACGGAACTTCGCGATTTGATTGCGGTGTGATGTTTGTCGCGCTTAGTGCTGCACTTGTATGTAAGGTGTGTGTATTCTGAGCGGGCAGTAACAGTGCCGTAGCACCGGTTCTCGCGTCTTGTACACTTGTACGGTATCGCAATCGGACGGGGCACTGGGAAGTGTCGGTGTTTCGACGGTGTGTCGACACGCGCGCGCGCGCGCGCGCCTCTTCCCGGGGAACTTTGGCACACACACGCATGCCTCGAACTTCATAGGGGCGGCCATTTCCCAGTGAAAGTTGCCTTTTTTAGCGCGTCCGTTATGACGAGGAAGGCAAGCGGCTTCGAGCTCCGTCCGTCAAAGCAACGGGAGCAACGTTGGATGCCGCCTTCGATGACTGATTTTTCCAGATGCGGCCCTCTTTCGCCGGTGCGGACCTCTTTCGCCGCCGCGCAGCGCATCGTCTCGCGGGCGCAAACTCGCGTTCCACTTCATATGTTGCTCGACCAATTGGAGCTTCGGGCCAGCGCCGCTCTGGCCACGCGATTTACGCCCTCTCCTGACAAGTGGTCCAAGGGCCCACACTTTGCACGTCCCAAGGGAACCGCTTCTTCAAGGCCTAAGAGTACTGCAGCCGTCAAGATTGCGCCTCGCTTGCTGCCTGCCTCCGTACTCGCGCCCGCGCCCGCTGCCGTGCCCGCCGCTGCGCCCGCCGCAGCGCCCGCCGCGCATCGCTACCCGCATGTGCGCCGTGAGGTGCACGTGCTGTACGAGAACTGGATAGAACAGCGGAACCGGCAGCCGTCCTTGGTCCGGCCATCGAGCGCGTGGTTCAAGCAGACGCAGAAGGTCGTAAGGCCAGCGAGGCCGGCCTCGGCAGCCCAGCCGCCTCCGCCCAGCTCGTTTCTGGAGGTGCTGCGCATGTACTACCCAACCTTCTCGCGCCCCATGCTCGACGAGATGCTCGCCGACGCGCGCAATGGTATCGACGAGATCGACCGACGTCGCTGGGCCGTTCGGACGCGGGCGACACAGGCGGAGCGCGTTCGGCTTGCCTTCGACAAGAGTGACAAAGACAAGAACGGAGGGCTCGATCTCGACGAGTTCCTCGCCGCCGTCCAGGACGCGTGCGATGGCGGCCGGGTGCGCGCGCACGCCTCCACGCCGATGCCTACGCTGGAGGAGCTGCGTCATCTCTTCACGTCTGCCGATGCTGATGGCAACGGCGTACTCGACGTCGACGAGTTCGTCGCGCTGTGCGCCACGCAGACGTGGCTGGTCGCCGCCTTCGATAAGGTCGTCGAGACGGGCTTGCAGCGCCGGCGCTCGAGGGAGCATGCCAAGCTGAGCACGCTCTTCCGCCACCCGATCTCGCCGCTATCTCGCGCCATCCACGAGCCCAACGGGCAGAGACGTTTCAGACCCTCCCTACACGACCTGCGCCCTACGACCGACATTGGCGAGGAGGTCGCTCGGAACCAGAAGTGGTGAGCCAGTGTGGCCTGGCGGGGACCAGCCGGGTGTTGCATGCGGGCCACGCCGCGGAGCGTATCATGCGGTGATAGATGTGGCGGCGGGAATGACATTCGAATGGGTCTCTGTGCGACAACACGCACGCAGCTCTAGATGACAATCGAGGTCCGTAGTTAACAGCATACAAAGTACTATTTAGTGACGAAACTTGACTGAATAGCCTACGAAACTTGACAGAATAGCCTAGCGCATGCTTGAGCCGGTAGTGCTCGGAAAAGCACATGTGTGCCAAGGGTACCGTGGTCCATGCAGGTCCATGGTCTAAGATGAAGATCGATGGAATAAATTCTGAAAATTCGACCGCCCTTGAGGGGGCCTGGGGGGGTAGTAATCGCGGATAATAACCGGTTTAACGCCCAAACAATTTGGGTGCGCACAGTCATCTCGAAACATCTCAGAAAAAATCTCAGAAAAAACCGCGGTCGACTCGCCCCAGCCTTCTTGACCTCTCCGCCAGCCGAAAATGGGGTACCAGGGATACCCATCCTTAGAAGAGTATGATAGAGCAAACACCTTGAAAGGCCAGGATAGAGCAACCTTTGGGCTCGCCGTAACTGCGGTCTTCTTCATCATCATCGTCGCCTTCTTCATGTGCTACGTCGTGTCCTCGCTCAACTCGCTCTACAGCAAAGTGACTTCGTCGGAGAAGGTTGACGAGACGCCAAGTACCACTCCGGCCGCCGCGTCGTACACCAAGCCGAAGGCGTCCTCTGACCCCGTGATGGTGTCGGCTGAGGACAATGCAGAGGAGTCATCTCTCGCCACCCCGAATCGCGCCAGTTTGGGAGTCCGTGGGCCAATGGCGTCGCAAGATGATCCACGCACATCGGCCTTGAGATGGGTGGAAACGCAGGTCGAAGCGGCTCATGGGGCCGCCACAGCGGTGTGGCGAGAGGAGCGAGGACGAACGACGTCCAAGCTATCTGCTACCTTCACCTCTGACAGACTGACACCCCCAATCCCATCCTCACTCCCCGCAGGTGTCAGTCGGGGTCCAGCCGATCGGTGGCGCATCAGTCTCCCTCTCCTTGGCGGCGGGCCTGCCTCTCCACTCCAAGCTGGCGCACCTGCTCGGCCTCGTCGTCTCCGCGGTCATCGCCCTCTGCGTCGCCATCGTGCTAGCCGACGGCACCTCCGTGGTCAAGCTCAGGCACCCGAGCGAGCTGCCGCAAATTACCGCTCGTGCCTATTGGGATCAGGGCCTCAAGTACCGCATCGATGAGCTCCTGGGCCCGACGTATGGCATCGGACTCCACCACGACCAGTCAGGCTTCGTGTGGACCGAAGTGCACGCGGGCTCCACCCTCCAGGAGCTCATCGAAGACCTTGGCGTGCCGGCTGTCATCGCCGCCGTGCCCAGCGTGATCGAAACTGACGGTACGCACATTCCGCCTTTGCACACGTCCACAGACCCTCTCCCATACGCCCGCCCTGTGCTCTGACAGGCTCGCTCTCGCTAGCTCTCGCGTGTCTCTACGGCTCTCGCGTGTGCTCGCCCAAACTTACGCCCAACCTGTTCCTCGTATCTCCCTCAATCTCTACCTCCAGATCTCAAGCACCCGGTCCCATTCCTCCGATGCGACGCCCTCACGATGGCGGGCCTCGCGGCCTGCACCTTTGGATTCATTGCAGAGACGGTCGCGGTTCTGATGCTCATCTTCCACGCCGTCAACCTCGGCGGCATGGCCTCCTCGCGCATCGCCAAGCCGCTCGCTGCCGTCGTGTGGCTCGTCCTGGGCGCGGGCTTCCTCATCGTCATCTTACTCGCGATCGGTATCTACACCATGCGCTGCGAGTGCCACAACGATTTCATCCCGTACATCATGATTCAGGAGCACTTCAACTACAACTACGGCTTCGCCTTCGCCATTACAGGCTTCGGTGCCTCGGTGCTCATGTTTTTCGTGACGCTCTTCATCACCGGGATGAAGGACTCGACCGGCAAATCGACCCTCTCCTCGCCCCTTTGCTCCATCGGCAAGGTTCTCGGTTCGTGCTTTGTGACGGCCGCCTTCGGCATGATGTGCGCCCTCGCCGTCATGGCCTCCAACAACGACTTCGCCCCGCCGGCTGGGGTCGACCCGAACATCAACCCGTGCGAGGGCCAGCAACCGTTGGACGCCGGCCCGCACGACGGCTACTTCAGCAACGTCAACTGCTTCCGCGACGCCGTCACCCAGACGCTCGAGCAGGCGGGCGGCAACGTGACCCGCGGGTACGTGGGCGGCATGGATGCTCACAACCGCCGGCCGATCACCCAGCCTTACTCACAGGTCGGCCTGTGCCCAGTGAACGTGCACTGGCACCTGGGCGCCGAACACCTCTCGGTCGGGCAATACGACGAGTACGGCACCGGCCCGCCCATTAATAGCTCGAGCTCGGGCTCGAGCTCGGGGCACGGTCGTCAGCTTAGCTCGGGAGCGCGGCTGGGCGGCAGGTGCCACTACTACAGGAGCACCGATCCGAAGTTCACGACCCCGTACAATTGGCGCTTCTGCACAGACATGCATGTGGGCGAGACGTACGAGGTCCACTGGCCGCACTCGGCCGCGGGCGCGTGCGGTACCCAGTGGCAGATGCAGTCGCCCTTTGATGACGGCGTCTTCTGCCGCGACGGTATCATCACGATCGCGCCGCTCAACACGTACCAGAAGATTGGCGTGCAATCCCAGACCTTCGTGGTCGTCAACGACGAGGCGTACTATCAGCCGAACCTCTTCCGGGGCATGCTCACCCACGGCCAGCACGGCCTAGATATGGCCATGTACACGGGCTCCACTACGGGCACCTCGCGCAACAACGCGGTCTGCTCGCGCTACACCCCGATCACGTGGCAGGTCGACCGTAAATGCCATTTGATCTCCGCCTCGTCCTTTGACAAGATGTGCCAGGACATGCTCAACAACCGCGACGACATGTCGATGGACGTTTACCCGCACGGCGCTCGGGAGGTCGTCGAGTACGAACTCACCGCCAACAACATGGTTGACGGATAAGTGATGGGGCGGCCGTTGCCTCCGGCCGCCCCCACGGCGCCGTAGCACAGGTGGTGGGGGTAGCACCGGCGCCGCCCTTGGGGGCCTCTGGGCTGTGGGGGTGGGGCACATTTGATGGTGAGCTTAGGCGAGCTCATGGAGGGCCTGCGGCGCCTCCCACCTGGGCGATTTGCGCCTCGTGGTCCAGTTTGGCGTCTTGGATCGACTTGGTGAGGGCGTCGGTGAGGGCGTACTTTCCATCCGTTGGTGAGGAGCGTGCTGTGGAAGCGCGAGCGGGCTTATTGGTGCCGTGCCGCTGGGACTATCGAGGTCAGGTTGGTGTGTTTGCGGTGGATGTAGTGCCGGGTTTTAGGCTTGTTTTGTTGTTTACGGGGTGAGTGTAGCTTCGTAGGTTCAAGGTTGAGGTATGCTTGTTAGGTTTGTACTTTGTTTAGGTGTTTAGGATTGAGCTTCAGTGACAGTGTATAACTCTAACTGGTGGTAGGGACATTTCTCCCGTTCGTTCTCCCGTGTACCCACCGAGTCGGAGTTTCCCGATGCCGATCCCGCCCTGTCGTCGTCAGTGGTCGGACGCGCACGCGGACTTACGACGGTCTCGAGTTCGAGCTCGAGTTAGTTCACGAGCCGTGCCTCCGTCGAGCCGTGCCGGCGGCACGCCCGGCCGCGCGCGGGACTCGTGTGTCCGGCGACTTAATGATAATGTGTTAATGACGACTTCGAAGTTCGAACGGTACTCAAGTCGCTTGACAAGTCGGTAGTACGACCCCGGCGGCCCCTCCTTCCGCTTCCCGACCGTAAGTCGCTCGAGTTGGGCAGATGGCACGTCGTAACCTGAACGCCTTTCTTTCATCGCCTCTCGCCAGCCGATCCCAGACCGGACAAATAAGTAAAAAAGTAATAGAGGTTTACTATACTCTATAATAGTAAACCTATATATTATATAGGTTAGAGCAGGCTCTCAAAAAACGAAATCGAAAAATCGCGCCCTACGAAAAGGTCAATGCATCTCTAATCTACTGGTAAAGGCCGCGGGTATGACGTTGTGGTCGACCTCGCCTCTCTCCATCCTGCCTCTCGTCTCTAATAACTCTCATCTACCCGGCGCGATCTGAGTATGGCCGTGCGGTGTAGCGAGTGGCCGCGCCGACCGCCCCTGTCCCCTCGGCACTCCGCTAGGGGGATCGCGATCTCGTCAGCCTTGCCCCTCGGCACGCTTCGGAGATCGCGACGACCTCACCAACGCGCGCGCACCGCGGATCACATCATTGAAGAGACCGGGCCTCGCCACCTCCCCAGGGCCGGCACACTGCACGCAGGTGCCCGGGACCTGGCAGCCTTGATTCCAGTCCGCTTCTTCCCACGATCCGTCTGGTCGCGTGAACTTGCCGTGCCCATGCCGTCGGCCGTCGACGTACATCCCCTCGAAGACGCAGCCGTCGCTGAAGGCGTACCTGATGAGCGAGCCAATCAGTGGCACTCAGAGGGAGCCCATCAAAGCCAATCAGTGGCACTCAGAGGGAGCCCATCAAAGCCAATCAGTGGCACTCAGAGGGAGCCCATCAAAGCCAATCCAGGGGTCGTCGACGAAACCTTACTTGCCCTTTCCGTGCATGACACCCTCTGAGAACTGGCCCGAGTACGAGGCGCCGTCGGACCTGCATGCGACAACGGCGCTGTGGTGAGCACTTGCATGCAAGGGCAGGTCATCAGTGGCCCGAGTACGAGGCGCCGTCGGACCTGCATGCGACGCAATCAGTGGCCATCAGTGTCCATCAGTGGCAATCAGTGGCAATCAGTGGCAATCAGTGGTGATCGGATGCACTCAGTTGCAATCAGTCCATGGAGAGCACGATGCGTCATCCGACAATCAGTGCCAATCATCAGTGCCAATCATCAGTGCCAATCATCAGTGCCAATCATCAGTGCCAATCATCAGTGCCGATCATGAGTGTCAATCATCCTCGGCGCATCGCTCCGGACTGACCATTTGAAGACGCCATGACCTGACTTACTATCCGCGACCCATGAGCCGCTGAACTCGTCCTTGTTCGCATACGTGAGCGTGCCGATGCCCTGGCGCACATTGTGCCGCCACTCGCCAGTATACTCAGCACCAGTTGGGTAGATCATCTTGCCCTGACCGTGCATCATATCCTGAGCCCACTCGCCTTCGTACACCTCGCCTGCGACGAACCAGAACTTGCCGAAGCCGTGGCGCTTGCCGCTCACGGACGCGCCCGCGAAGATGCCCTGGCCCGGGAAGACGATCTGCCCCATTGTGTACCTGCGAGGCAATTAGGGAGGCAATTAGGGAGGCAATTAGGGAGGCAATTAGGGAAGACGATCTGTCCCATTGTGTACCTGCGAGGCAATCACATCCAATCAGTGCCCATCATCAAGTGTCACTCAGTGCCAGTCATCAGCAGCAATCAATTGGTCGGATTGCCAATTGCTTACCCGGCGTCGGCGTCGGGCTTGGCCGCTGCAGCTTTCGAGCGCGGCGTGAGCGTGAGGTAGACGGTCTCGGCGGTGTCCATCAAACTGACCTTCTTCTTCTGTCGCGGCGTCTTCTGTCGCGGCGTCTTCTGACTATGGCTACTGCGGTGCGACTGAGCGAGTTGGTTGCCTTGCCTCTCGTCGAGGGAGCGCCTATCCGATTTGCTGCCGTCCGTCGCCTTGACCTTTTTCGCAGCAACGTTGAGCGGCTTGAGTACTCCGGGTGGCGAGGCGGCGGCGTGCTGCTGGCTCGAGCCGGCACCACTGAGCACGGGCGGGCCCTTCGGTGGTGACTTTGCCCCTCGAGGCTTGGTCTTACCTTTGGGCTTGTCCTTGCGCAGCGAGTGCAGCAGCTGCTGCTGCTCAGCTGCTGCTGATTCTGCCGCTGTTGCTGCAGCTGCTGCCGCCGCGGCTGCTGCCTTCTCCGCGTTGGCCTTTGCGGCCTTTGCCTTCGCCGCTTTGGCCTTCATGTCGCGCTGCAGCGCCTTTCGGGCCGCCTCTTGGGCCTCCTTGGGATCCATTTGGGCACGAGCGAGCCCGATGGACGCCGCGGTCGAAGCGTCCAGTCGGCACTGCAGAAATAGCCAAAGTGTGAGGCTTCAAGGTTGTGCTCTCACTTTCCCACAAGGAGGCCCACACAAGAGGTCGCCAGCCAGGGGGTGTCTTCGATGAGCATCATTGCGGTTGAGTCTTCTGAGTAGCTTTTTTGTAACTCGGACACGTTCAACGGAGTTTTAGGTTCTCACTATGCCTGCATTCCGCCGCCTCGTGCAAACGTCTCAAACTGTGTGGAGTGCGTCCTGTCTGTTCGTCCTAGCATGCGGTACTCCAGGCGCCGAGCCTTCAGCACCACCCTAGTGCTCCTCGGCATCGTGCCAGGGGCACACTCGTGGACCACTACCGCTCAGGCCTACTACGGTGCGACCATTGCAGGCATCTACAATGAGACCCTTGGCCGGGACCTCGGCACGCCGCTCCAGGTGCAGCGCATGCAGTCACTCGGCTACCTATGGTCGATGCCTTGCACGGCGGACACATTCGTGTGCTTAAACAGGGACCCGAACCGAGGGCTCGGCAACAGCATCACGTGGGCCCTGGACCCGCGGCTCTGTGACGATCTGCTGCCACTCTTCGAAGACGACTTCTGGGCGATGTCTTTAGTCACGTGCGACATGATCAGGGCTTCCATGCATCGGGCGTTCGAGGCATGGGCAATGAACTCGCGCTTCATCAAGTTCACCGAGGTGACAAGCCAGTGCAAAGCTATCGACCAGCTCAACGCCGACTGCCCCCTCGCCGAGATATGGATCACAGCCATGACGAGGGACGCGATGCGTGCATCGGACGAGCTGGCCACGTGGCGGACCACGGCGCCGGCCGACTTCCCAGCCGATTTCGTGTCCACCAACGGCGATTTTCGCCTCCGCCAGTACGGACCGCACATGGTCGCGCGGCCGGTCGTCGAGACGCAGCGAGGGGTCCTCTCCATACGCACGAAACCACTTCCTGACACTATGGACTTCTGCTGGTACATGGACTCGCAGTTCTGCGAAAGGTGGCACAGCTTCAAGAGGGCAGGCCCCAGGACCGACGCTGCCGTCATGCATGCAATCGGTGTGACTTTCATCTTCTTTGTTTGGGGCATCACCGTGGCCACCATGCTCGCCATCATGGCCTTCAAGATCAAGTGGGCGATCCGGGAGCACATCTTGGTGAACAAGGACGGCAGCGTCCAGCTCTTCCCAGGCGTGTCTCCATTCCAGCTACGCCTCGAGGGTGCCCTGATCATGTTCGCGGAGACGCCCATGCTCAGTTCGACGCTCCGATTCTTCCTGCTCATGGTGCCGTGGACCTTTCACCAGGGCATCTTCATCATGTGCTGGCAATGCTACGACTTCGAGGCGGCCTTGATCCAGGAGATCGGTTCCTTGCTTGGCCTTGGCCACCCGGACGGGCTTCCGCGCGAGACGCTCAGCGGCTTCCCGAGGGCCGGCCAGAATGCGTTCCATGCGGGCTTCGCCGCTGGTGTGCCCCTCACCAGCCTCAACTGCAACACTTCCTCTGTGTGGAAGGATGTGCACGAGGGCGTGCCGCGCGGGCAATTCGCAGGCACGCCCTCGTACTATCAGCCGGGCATCCGCGAGTCGGTCATGGAGAAGCTCACGCAGCACAACCCGCGCACGTGCCTTGCCGAGGATGACCTGGAGGCTCTCAATGTGCTCTACCCCGACTGTCTCGGAGGCCCCACCGAACCAGTGTGCGCTATGACGCCGTACAACATGGGCGGCATCCGCGTTCTGCTCTTCGTCGTCGTTCCCTTCTTCCTCAGCCTGATATTCGCGCTGCTCTTGTACTTGATCAGTAACTGGAAGGTTACCCAGCTCGCGTTGAGCCGGAACCTCTCGTACGAGGCCTTCGTGCGGCCGCAGGGGCGCGTGCCGGCGCCGTTCGACATCTGGTGGCCGCAGGGACCGTGGGCAAGCGTGTTGCCGCGCGTGTTGCCATCCGCTCCACGAAGGACGGAGCATGCCGAAGTCGAGGAGACGAAGATGCCGCGGGCAGAAGCGCTCGCTATCGAGGACAAACAAAGCTATATTGCTCAAGCTCCAGCGCCAGGAGACGCCCCAGCCGCACCGCTAGCCCTAGCGGACGCCCGAGGCCCGGCCGCACCGCTAGCCCCAGCCCCAGCTGCAGCCCCAGCTGCAGCCCCAGCTGCAGCCCCAGCCCCAGCCCCAGCCCCAGCCCCAGCCCCAGCCCGTGCGCCGGCCCCAGCGGATGCCCCAGCTGCGGCGCCGGGAAGCGAGTCCCCTCCCGTTGAGTGATGAGCCATGTTCGTGTGAAACATCGTAGCTGTCGGACCGGGGAAGTGTCTAATTTTGCGGAACTCACGGTGAACTGTTCACTGTGAACGTTCACGCCGCCGTGCTCCCTCCTCCCTGTGAGCTCTCTCAAGTCCCCGATCGGTGTTCGCTGGTTCGACATGCTGATCCTTCGCCGCGCCGCGGGCGCGACGCTTAGGCCATCCGCCCTGCATGGGCACGAGCCGACGATCCGGCGGCGGTGCTCGTCGTACCCCCTTGCGTTCTCGGCGCGTGCACCACGCTTCCGCGCTGTTGGGTCCGCGGCGGTGGCCGCCGCCGCTGCCGCCGCCACTGCTGTCGCATCGGGCAGCTCGTTGCCTGCTGCGCCTCGGCCGTGCCAGTCGGACCCCGCGCCAAAGCAAGGGCGACGCGTTGATGACGATTATCAAATGCTGGACTTGCTCGGCGAGGGCGCGTTTGCCGTCGTGCGTTCTGGACAGTGCAGGAGGACCGGAAAGAAGGTCGCCATCAAGGTGATCCCGACGACGCGTCAGTCGGCCGCGGCCGTGCGTGCGGAAGTGTCGGTGCTGAAGCAGGTGAGCCTGCACACGTGCATCGCCAAGTTCATGGACGTGTACGAACACGCCGACGAGGGTAAGTTTTACATTGTGATGGAGTTCGTCGACGGCGGCGACTTGCTCGATAAGATTTGTGCGGACGGCCCATGGTCGGAGGCGAGCGCCGCGCGGCTGCTGTCGGAGTTGGGGGGGGCGATCGCGTTGCTGCACGCTCAGGGGCTCTGCCACGCCGACGTCAAACCCGAGAATGTCCTCCTGACCGCGGAAGGCGAGGTGCGAGATTGTGCGAGATTGTGCGAGAATGTCCTCCTGGCCGCGGAGGGAGGTGCGGCTGCCATTGATGAGTGCGACTGATGGGCACCCTCATCAGGTGCGGCTGGTGGACTTCGGGCTCACGTGCGAGATTCAACGAGGTGCGAGCCGTTCGCGGGGCAGCTACATGTACTGGCCACCGGAGTTGTATAAGCAGGGCGAGGCGGGGCTGGGGATGGACATTTGGGGCCTGGGTAACATCATGTACATCCTTCTTGCTGGCGTGCATCCGTTTGATCCGAAGGGCACGGGGGATGGGGTCGCCATCCAGAAGAGCATCTGCAGCGACGAGCCGGTGAGCTGATTGCGTCTGATTGCGTCTGATTGCGTCTGATTGCGGGTCGCTCATTGCACGTGATTGCAGCGACTAGCCGGTGAGCTGATTGCATGTGATTGCGGGCCGCTCATTGCATGTGATTGCGGGCCGCTCATTGCACGTGATTGCGGCTCACTGCATGTGATTGCCTCGGATGGCAGGTGAGCTTCGCGAGCTGGCCACTGATGACCACTGATGACCACTGATGACCACTGATGACCGCTGTTGACCGCTGATGACCGCTGATGCCCACTGATTACAACTGATGACCACTGTTGACCACTGTTGACCGCTGATGACCGCTGATGACCGCTGATGACCACTGATGACCGCTGTTGACCGCTGATGACCGCTGATGACCGCTGATGACCATCGAGCAGGTGAGCTTCGCGAGCTGGCCTGCGTCGGCCGAGGCCAAGGAGCTGTGCAGTGCGTTACTACGCAAGGATCCGTCCGAACGCCTGACCATCGAGCAGGTGAGTGCGTCTGTGATGGCCACTGATGACCACTGATGATCACTGAAGACCGCTGATGGCCACTGATGACCACTGATGACCACTGATGACCACCGATGACCCCTCGAGCAGCTCATGCATCACCCTTGGATGCGTCGCCGACACGAGCTCGAGGAGAAACTCGACCTAATGCGGCGCATGCGGGCCTTCATGCAATCAGTAAGGGGCGCCGAGCCGCGCCAAGGTGAGCTGATGACCACTGATGGCCTCTGATTGCCTCCCTCATCAGTGAGGGGCGCCGAACCGCGCCAAGGTGAGCACTTCAGCCATGAGGAGTTCGATCCGGCTCACCACGGCGCCCTTCTCCCCACAGGCGAGCACATCAGCCATGAGGAGTTCGACCTTCTCACCGCGAAGCTGCGTGCGGCGTGCTTCGCTGTGGTCATCCAACAGCAAGCAGCGGAGCGAGCGGCGGCGGAGGCGCTCGCGACCCTCCAATTCCCCACAAAGGGTACGCTGATGAGCGCTGATCGCCACTGAAAGAGGCACCCTGTTGACCGCTGATTGCGCCCCTCATCAGTGCAACGGACTCAGTCAGAGTCCGACAGTAACGGCACGAGCCGCAATCTGCCTCAATCTGCCTCAATCTGCCTCAATCTGCCTCGTGACCACGCGAGCCCTCGCCCTCCTAAGCACTACTCCGACGTGCGCGGGCACATGATCGACTATGACCTGCTCAAGCGCGCCTTCAAGGAGTTCGACCGGTCGGGCAAGGGCTACATCACCGAGGCGGACCTTGCGCGTGTGCTGGGTGGGCGTGTGGGGGGAGAGCAGTTCGGCTCGTGGCTCGCTGGGGGCTCTAGCGCGGATAGGGAGGGGTATCGCGTCACGTATGGCTCGTACCTGCAGCTGATGACGAATGTAATCTCGATCTCTCCTGTCGAGCTCACGCCCCTGATTGCCCCTGATTGCCGTCAAGTGCCGCTGATGAGTGCGACTGATTGGCTCGTTCATCAGGTGCTCAAGCAGACGGTCGAGCCCGGCAACTTCATCTTTCGTCAGGGCGACCCAGCGGATTACTTTTACTGCATCATCTCGGGCGAGGTCGAGATTGTGCGTCTCCACTTGGGGTGATGGGCACTGATGAGCTTCTGATGAGCCTCTGAAGAGCCTTTGATTGCCTCCCACATCAGTTACGCACGTCCGAGGACGGCATCCCGCGCGTGCTCAACTCTCTCGGCCCCGGAGACTACTTCGGCGAGATGTCGATGCTCGAGGGCCGAAAGACGCGCTCGGTGAGCATATGCGGAAGGGATCCGCGACGATGGCCCTGCATGCAGGTGCTCACCACGGCGCCCACTCTCCTCCCCACAGGTGAGCATCCGCGCGGTGCCCACCTCCAACGCGCCCGTCGAGGTCCTCAAGCTCTCCCGTGCCGATTTCGAGGCGGGCTTCATGTTTGAGAACCAGAAGCCGGGCGCTCCGCATGCCCAACACGACGCCACACGCACGACGACCTTGCGCCGTCGAGCTTCGGTCGTGCCTAGCGCTTCCACGAGCGAGGTATGCTCTGATTGCCTCCCTTTGATTGCCTCCCTCATCAGCTCTCGCAATCAAAGCGAAGTACGCTCTCGGAGAGCGCTCTCCCCTTCGGAGTGCCTCTGATGAGCCTTTGATTGCCTCCCTCATCAGGTACGCTCTCGGAGAGCGCTCTCCTCTTCGGAGTGCCTCTGATGAGCCTTTGATTGCCTCCCTCATCAGGTGCGCTCGGAGGTGGGCACATTCACCGAGGAGGAGCTACGCACGAAACTGCTCGGCTTCATCCGCATGGTGAGTCGCAAGCAGCTCACGACCCTCGAGCGTGGCGAGAGCGTCTTCCAATCGGGCGACCCCGCGGACCGCTTCTACATCTTAGCCAGTGGCGAACTGGCCGTGGACACGAAAGGCGTCGGTGCGAAGCGATGGCTCGAACAGCCTCGCGCCGCATGCCAGTGCTCACCACGGCGCGACCACGCCCCTCTCCCCACAGGTGCGAAGCGATTGCTCGAAGCCGTCGACAGCGGCGCCGTGGTGAGCACCGGGATCGCTCCGGAGCGAACGGTCGAGAATTCCCCACCAGTCATCAGGGAGGGCGAAGGCTTCGGCGAGTGGGCGCTGCTGCGAAACCTCTCTCGCGCACACACGGTCGGTGGCCTCCACTGATGGCCTCTGAGGTCCACTGATGGCCACCGAGGGGCCCCGATGGCCACCGATCACCCCCTGATGGCCACTGATTACCCCTTGATGGCCACTGATTACCCCTTGATGGCCACTGATCACCCCTTGATGGCCACTGATTACCCCTTGATGGCCACTGATTACCCCTTGATGGCCACTGATCACCCCTTGATGGCCACTGAGGGGCCCCGATGGCCACTGATCACCCCCCGATGGCCACTGATTACCCCCCCGATGCCCCCCGTCACAGGTCTACTGCGCGTCCGAGAAGTGTGAAGTCGTGTCGATCCTCTCGCGCGACTTCCTCCAACTCGTCAACAAGAGCGAGGTCGTGCGTCGCTCCTTCAAAGAACTCCAAAAGGGCGCCGGCGGCTCGCGCCCCTCCCTCTTCGTGGCGAATCGCCCCATGCCGGAGAAGCCCCCCCCGCCAAAGAAGCTGCCGATACATGCATATAAATAAGTGAGATCACCGGGCGGAATAGGCCGAACATGGGCAGAACATGTGGTACATGGGGGAGCGAGGGGGCCCTGGATCATGGGAAGTACATGCGTATAACGACCATAGGATTCCCACAGTGTCTCGACGGTGGTTCGGCGTGCTCGTACTCGGTTCTGTATAGGAAACTTACCGTGTGACTCGAGTTGTACATGTAAAAGAAAAGTGGATTTGTTTATTTTGGCAGGTTTGCATGCAAAAACACAGTACGTCTCGTGAGCGGAGAGAAATCTAACGAAACCTGCGGCGGTTGGATGCAAGATTTTCCAAGTCCGGCAGAGTCCGGGTCGTTTTTGTGCAATGGGCTTCCTCATCACCGAGGACCAGCGGGTAGCGGTCGAGACGCAAGGGATCGCGGGGTTGCCCAGCAATCTGATGGCGACCCTCGCCGCTAACCACGCTCGCATCCTTGACTTCTTCCGAGATGCCGACACCAATGCTGATGGATGCATTTCCAAGGACGAGATGAGGTTCGCGCTGTTCAAGCTGGGCATGAACGCGTCTCCTAGCGACGTCCATCAGCTCTTTGGCATGCTCGACAAAGATGGGAACGGCGTGCTTCAGTTTGGAGAGCTGCAGGACGCCCTCCTTGCCGTCAAGCAGCAGAGGAAAGGCCTTCGGGGCATGCCTCCGTGGAGGCCCAAGAAGCGAGCACCGAACATCACCGAAGCGCCCGAGAGCAGTGGCGCGCCCCACAGCGGCATCCTGCTGCTCTCATCGAGCACAGCCAGCCGCCGCGCGCTCGGCGCTTTCCTCGCTCAACGCGCAGCAGACCGAATGGAAGCTCCAGGCCACCGCCAGGCACCGCTGTCGCTTCAACCGCCGCCCTCGCTCAACGAGCAGCACCGGCTACACCGGCGCCCCCCCGAAGCTCCCGGCGAGAGGCTGCACGCCTTCCACACGATCACGACGGCCCGCAAGCTGCTCGTGGCCAGTCCCATGCTCGAGTGGCCCGACTCTCCTTGGACAGGACGTCTTCTCGACGACCCTTGTGGCACATCCATGAGCGCCGCGCCTGCTGCCGCGAGCCGCGCACGCCCCACGTCCGCACCTCCCAAGACGACGACTGACACGACGACTCTGTACGTGCAGTATCCGCCCAAGCGCACCCAGTCGATGTCCGCGATCCAGCGGGCGGAGCAGTGCTCGCTGGACCTGGAGCAGAGGCAGCTGCGTGCCTCGGAATCGCTCGCGCAGCTGCAGCATCCACCCCAAGCCAAGCTCGCCGCGTTGTGCGTCGACGGGTGTGGCTTCTTCAGCACTGCGGGCCAAGTGCTGTGCCCGCAGTGCTTCCGGCGCAAGTACAAGAAGCTGGAGACGGCGAGTGCCGGGGAGAGGCGAGAAGCGGAGCTCGTGCTGCAGGAGCGTTTGACGAGCCTCGAGTTGGCGCGCGCTGTGTCTGCGCCTGCGCATAGAGCCGCCGTCTCCGCGGCCAAGGGCGGCATCTTCCGCCATCAGCTCTCGCAGACGGTGCGCTCGATGCCCAGCACGGCGCGGAAGGGCACGCCCGCATCTCTGCACCGCGAGTATTACAATCGACTGGTGGCGCTTGCCAACACCAAGGGTGGGCTAGGGCGGCCCAGTGGGGGCAGTGGTCGGTTCGCCCCTGGTGACGCGGTGATCGTCGCCACGCACGGCAACCCGAGTGGCGCGCTACACACGGGGCTACACACGACCCTCTTCCCCGCCAAAGTGTCCCGAGGGCTGCGCCGAGGGCTCTACGAATGCATATTCGACCGACTCAAGATCGCCGGGTGCACGCACGCGCCCGCGCCCGGCGTCGACGGTGGCAGCAGCCTGCGGCGGCCGTGCAACTGCCCGTACGAGGTGCAGCCCATCCGGGCAGGGCTCGTGTGCCCGCCGATGCCCGAGTACGATGCGGACGACTTTGCCGATGCGCTCGCGACGGCACTCAAGGAGGCGAACGCGCAAGGCAGGCACGTGCTTGTGCTGCACATGCCGCCCTACACGGCGGGCTGGTGGCTGATGCGTGTCGAGATGGTGCACGGCTTCACACTGGGGGCTCCGAGGCACTTGCGCCGCGTACACATGAGCCTGCACGAGAGTCTCGTCGGTCCCTCGGATGATCCGAACAAGCGGTACATCGTGAGCGGGGCCGACGTTGCGACGCAACTCCGGCCAGCCCTCGTCTTGGATGGTCCCGTCGAAGCTGGAGGTGCCTTTGTGATTGAACCCACCATGGCTGCACTGCTGGCGGCGCGGCACGAAGAGCGCCGGCGCAGCGCCGGGGCAAAGGTCACAAGGCAGGCCAAGGCCGACGGCGGAGTGGAGTCGCGCCGCACGGGAGCGAATGTGTGAAAAGATTTTGGAGTGCAACGGGAGTGATGAGATCTGTCACGGCGAGCTCCGACGGGGCTGCCACGCAGCCCACTTGCTGCGCATCACCGAAGCATGCATATAATCTGTTACGAACCAAAAGGCACCTGTGCTGGTCTCTGTCTCGAAGTAACTTGCTGATTGAGTTTGCGCTCCTCATCCTCACACTCTCGGGCGGTTGACTCGTGTGAACCCGTTTTTTTCTAACGAAAGCCAGGAAGTCGCACACCGTGCGACTCCAAATCATGAGGGCGAAAACCTCTGTCCGAACCCGCCAGCGAGCGACAGGCTGGTGAGCGGTACCTATCGTCCGGATCAGCCCCGCGCGCGCACTGGATACCCACCTCCACATGACTAGCCCATGGCGCTCAGGACAAGTGCTGTCAAACCCCTTCAGCAGGTCCGCAGAGACGTGCGTGTGCCAATGTGAGTGGAGCCGCCATCTAGAAGGCAGCTGCCAGGCTTGCCGCCCACTGAGCATCCGCTACAGCCAGCTGGGGGGCTGAGACGCCGCATCTTCGGGGTAGTGGGCTCAACGATCGCGTGCAGGTCATCGCAGAACCGGATGCATGGCTTCAGCACCGCCACGAGCGCACGAGGCGCAGGACAGCAGATGGCTCCAGGATGGCGCAGATAGCGTCGCATGGACGGTTCACGGCATGCCGGAGTCGCCTCGTGAGATATCCCGACCGGGCTGATGATCCGAGAGCATCACTCTTCTTGCGTAGGGGAGCACTGTGCATACTCGCCTGTGTCGTACAGGGCGTCTTCTGTGCATAATGCAGGTTTCCGTACTGCAGTGTGCGTCATACGTCGACCACTCTTAATCTTAGGATCACACACCACTCTATAGTATATACACTACCGAGAACAGGCGAGAGAATGTGTTTTGGAGCTCGAATTGTGGAGCTGTGTGGCCAAATGGTTGATAGGTCGATATTCGAGGCGAAGCGGGATTTCGATGCACATCTCCAAAGATCTCGTGACAGCACATAGCTAGAGGGCCATGGATCGAGTCTAGGGACAATATGGAGTCATACAGCACAGAGAATCACGCCATCACAAGTCACTCTGCATGGCCCTAGTACCGAAATGCGACCAAAACGCGACCTCACAGGCCGTACTCGGGGTCACAATGTGACATCTGAGTGGCGACAGTGACTTGGGATGGCGTGATTCACTGTGCTGTATGACTCCATATAGTCCCTAGACTTGATCTATGGCCCTCCAGCTATGTGTTGTCTCGCGATCTTTGGAGATGTGCATCGAAATCCGGTTTCACCTCGAATATCGACCCGTGAACCAATTTTGGCGACACAGCTCCACAATTCGAGCTCCAAAACACATTCTCTCGCCTGTTCTCGATGGTGTGTCTCTTATAGAGTGGTGTGCGATCCTAAGATGAAGAGTGGTCGACGTATGCAGTACGGAAACCTACATTATGCACGCAAGATGCCCGGTAC
>JWZX01002589.1:0-18794 GCA_001275005.1 Chrysochromulina tobinii | reverse complement strand
GTGTCGGCCACACCTCCGTCCATAGTGATAGTGGCTCTCGTGCTTGGGGGTCCGGAGCGTGTGCGCGTTGTGTTGAACAGCAGCAGCACCCAGAGCGTCCACACCTCCGTCCATAGCGATAGAGGCCCTCGTGCTTGGGGGTCCGGAGGTTGTGCGCGTGTGTGTTTCACAGCAGCAGCATCCAGAGCGTGGGCGCGAATCCTACATCGGAAGTTGTTCATGCCAGGCACCGTGGCCCAGCTGCGAAGCGCGCTGGGCAAGCGCAAACTGTCGACCACGGGCCTCAAGTCCGAGCTCGAAGCAAGGCTGGAAGCCGCCAAAGCTACGGAGGAGCTCGAGACTGTGCAACTCGAGGCCAAGCGATGCAAGAGCGTGATGAACTCCCTTGCAGACGAGTACATTTGCCCCATCACGCAGGAGCTGCCCATCGAGCCGGTGATTGCGGAGGACGGCAAGGTGTACGAAAAGGGGGCCATCGAGGAATGGCTAGGAAAGCAACAGCGCAGCCCGTTCACAGGCTTGCCCATGGGGACGCGGCTGATGCCTGCGACCCAGGCACGTAACACGATCGAGCAGCTGGTGCAGAGCGGCGCCATCGAGGGCGAAAAGGCAGCGAGCTGGAAAAAGAAGCTCGAGGGTGAGAAGAAACTCAAGCAGCTGCGGGAAAAGGCCGAGGCAGGCGATGCTGGCGCCATGCACTCCATGTATCGTGCGTACACGTCCGATGTTGCTGAATACGGCCTCACGCGGGACTCAAGGCAGGCGCGTGCGTGGCTCGAGCGCGGTGCGAGACTGCAGCATCCGAAGTGCATGACTCACTATAGTATCTACCTCATCAGCGGCAAAGGTGGCGAGAAGCTGCCCGCGCTTGGGCTCGTCTTTCTCGGTCAGGCGGCAAGCCTCGGCTCGGATCTAGCAGCCTGGTTGCTCGGGAGAGCATTCATCGAGGGCAGCGTCGGACTCCCAAAGGACATTGAAATGGGAAAACACTGGCTCCGGAAGGCGAGCGATGGCCAGGCGACCATCAAGCACTTGAAGCCTGAATTCATTGAGAAAGCTGTCGCGATGCTCGCGCAGGCAAGCGCATGACATCAAAGATGCAGGATCCGCGCGAAGATCTCGCGCGTCCCGGCGCGCAGCATCCGGATGCATACACGAATTCGGGCTCAGTCGTTCAATGCGGCGCTTGGACTTCTCCGCTCGCGTGCGGCCTGCCTTTCCTGCGTCTGCTTCTCCTACAGCCAATTCATGAACATGATGGTGGTACGCAGCTTTGAACTTACGCATTGGCATCGACCGTCCCGTTGTGATGGCGGATGGGCGACTCTGCCGCATGGAGTTACGGTAGGACGTTGTACAAAGATAGACTCGCAATGTCGAGATGTTTGCCGGGTGGCATGTGTCAATGCTCGGTCCACTGTTCGGTCGGACCCGTTACGGCGTATAATTTAAGTGAGGAACGACGAAAACGGTCCCGGGGAGCGGGCGCCGCGCACGCACGCCGAGGCGCCGCGTTGTAACGTAACTTGTATGTGGTTGTAACAGAGGACCACCGCGCGCGCTGCGCGGCGCGATCCTCTGCGTGTGCGTCGCCATCCCTGACCGTGTCCGTCCGCCCGAGAAGTCGCGTCGAGGCATGTAGTAAAGTACGTTCGCGCGGCGGCACTCCATCATGCACTCCACCTCCACTCTCAAGTCTCAACCTGAGTCTTATAGGTCGTAAACGGTCCCCGCTTCTCGTGCTGGCGTGCGCCGACTCAGAGCCGGGCTCGGCAGCGTGTCGGACTTCTTCGTGCTCGCTGCTAGCGCCTTGAGAGCCTTCCGGCGCGCTGCGCTTCTGGGTTTGCACCAAGCAGCACTGGCCTCCTCTTGGGACTGCCCCACCTGATGGTCGGCAGTGAACAGAGGGATGCGAGCCTCGGGTTCGGCGACCTTGTCGCCCGTGGGACGGAAGCTGTCCTCTTTCAAGTATGCGACGGCGTCGTTGAATGAGGCCGCCATAAACTTCTCGAGGTTGAAGTCGCCTATGGGGTTTGAGAGTTGCACCGCGAGCCCTTGAATGCCAAGAAGGAAGATCGAGATGAGGACCATCACCGCTGTGGCAAAGTACCACTCGTCCGGTCCGAACCTTGCAGCGAGGGTATACGCCGTGAGGCACAGCTGCATGAAGATCATCACGTTCAGCAAGTGGAAGTACGGAAAAGGGACAGGCTCCTGGAGCAGGCTGATGATCTGGCCGCAGTGGGCGCGGAACCGGAAGGCGACCTCACGGAACTGCGAATGGATGATCTCCTCGCGCATGCCCTGCCCGAGGTCGCGATTCAAGCTCTCGTCCGAGCGGCTCTGCGCTTCTGTTTGCGACCTTGCCTCTTCCATCGCCCACGTGATCGCAATGTAAGGCTTGAAGCCGCCATACTTTTTGAGCGCCGCGACCTCGTTCCTGCTGAGCATGCAGCGATCCACCACGACCTGCCATTCATCGTCCTCAAACTTCGCGCCGCGCCCCGGCAAGGCGTAGAATAGAATGTGCTGCGCCGCGAGGATCAGCCGCACGGCATTCCATTGCGAGATCTTGTCCTTCGGCAGCAAGGAGCGGACGAGCCCAGTCCATTCCATCGTGGTGCCGCCGACGCCGACGCAGTGGCCATAGAGCGTGTAGAAGCGCTGATACGAGATGTTGTTGTAGAAGACACTGCGGAGCGCAACAGCGAGGCATGAGTGAGCTAAAGGTGCAAGGGACTACGAGCACCTAGCTGGTCGTTTGCGCGTTCGCGCTCGCTGCTGGTCGATGGGGACACATGGATAGATGACATGTGGCGGCGGAGTGTACATGAAGAAGAAGAGCAGCCCCAGACCGACGATCGACACGCCCCAGTCGAGCGGCGGTAGCTCAAATTCCTCGTAGCCCTCGCCGGAGCCAGATCCCTCGGCACGGAGCCTGTTGTACTCGTTGACCAACCAAGGAGATAGGATGAGAGCGCCGTGGATGATGTTCACGATCCAGAACACCGGCGTGCAGAACACCCCGATGAAGATGGTGCCTCTGCAGCGGCAGAAGAGTGTCGTCAGACTACACCAGCCCACGAGCGCTTCGGCGTCGTACTGGATGGTCATCGCGCACGCTGTGCACGCAGTCCAACCAGCCGGGATCGCGGGCCGCGGTTTTACCCAGAAGTTGGATGAGGAATTTGGGACAGTGATTGTCGTCGTCATCACGCGGCGCCGCTCGGTGGTCAGCGCGGAACTTTGGCGATGCCGTCTGTACAGTGATGACAGAAACAAACCTGCTTGTAAACCCACAGTACGCATGCAAAGCAACAGCCGCTAATCAGTGGACCTAAGGGATATGAGGATCGGTAACAGTTGTAGTAGGCAATAGGGAATTTTGAGCTCGAGTGACGAGTCGCGTTCACTGAGTGCGCCAGACAGGTAGCCGTCTGTGTGCGTCGCGAGTGCCCGAGTCGCGAGTGGCGAGTCGCGAGTGGCTCGAGCCCGAGCAGCTTCTGGACGAGAAGCCGAGCGCCCTAGGCGTGCGTGCGGACTGATGGCTTTGGTGGCTTTGGTGGCTTTGGTGGCTCAGATGATGGCTCACCATCCGAATCCCCATGAACGTGATTTGATGATGGCTCACCATCCGAATCCCCATGAACGAGATTTGGACGCCTCCTCAGCCGCCGCCGCCGCCGCCTGTGCGGCTGCGAGCTCTCGCTCTGCGGCAGCTCGCTCTAAGGGGGTTTTCGCATCTTTGGCCCTCTGGGTCATGTGTGCGATCGCCTCCGGGCTTCGGGCGTCCACGAGCACCCCATTGAGGTTATAGAGCCTTCGGAATGTACTCTTCTGCAGCGCCTCCGCCTCCGAGGCCGAGGCGAAGCGCCGACCGTACTCATGCTTGCGCATCTGGCGCTTTCGCTCGAGGTCGGCAGAGCGCGTCGCGTTGATGGCGGCCATGTTGCGAACCTTCATCGCATCGCCCTCCTTTAGCCGATGGGCCTTCTGGTTCTCTAGATTCTTGCGCATTCGCGACCTAACCTCCTCTGCATGCTGACGGTTGGCGTTGGCTCGCGCCAAGCGCTCCTTTTCGTTCTGCTCAAACTGCTTCTTCCACTCGCTCTTGGCCTCGCGTGCCTCGTTGGCCATCGAGGTCTTGAGATGCTCGAGCTTCTCGGCTGCGGCCTTCTTCGCATGCTCCACCTCCTCGCGCACGCGCCCGGCTTGCTGGTTGATCGCGCTGCGCTTGGCAGCGTTGCGCTTCTTTTCTCGCTCGAGGAACGCGTGGTGCTCCTTCTGCTGCTTGTCGCGCCGATCCTTGAGCATTTTAGCCTCGATCTCACCAATGCGCGCATTGTGGAAGTCGGCCGAGCCGCGCGCGTGCACATCCTTCACCATCGCATTGTGCTTCAACTGGCGGAGGTTTTCCCATTCCTTCTCCTCAGCCTTAATCCGGCTCGCATTCTTGCGGTTGGCTGCTTTGAGCCGCGCAGTCGCCTCGCGATCAAGATCTTTCGTCGCTGAGCGCAGCTTCTGTATGCGCTCATGCTGCTCCGCCATGCGCTCCTCCAAGAGCTTCTGCCGTTCCTCCTTCGCCTTCCGCTCAGCGTCCGCCTTCTCTCGATTGGCCTTCGACACCTGGAATTTGAGCAGCATACCACGTGGCACATCTGTCTGATGACCGAAGAGCGCGAGCAGCTCCGAAACCTCCTCTGCCTCGTCTTTTGCAGGTGATGGCATCGTCCAGCGACGTGACTGGACTGGACTCGCTTCGTTTCCTCCCAAACCGAGAGCGTCACAGTTTCAAACTCGTTGCATCCAAAATCCGCAAGTTTCTATTTCGGGATCAATGCCAGGGCCTACATCTACGTTGCCTACCATCTACGTTGTACTATGCTGAGCAAGAAACGACTGAAGCAAGAACAAACGGCTGACGCCTCAATGCAAGTTTGAGCCGTTGGCCCAACAGGAGGCACGTCTCTCGTCAGTGTCGTTAGCCATGAGCAGCAGAAGCTTTGCCTGTTGACGGTGTCCGTCGTGCAGCTTGTGATCATTAGGACACGTGCGCGCGCGGCATCCGCAGACGGGCAGCCCTGCGTCATTCGATGATACCATCAGTCGATTTGCGCGGGTGTGAGTGTGCGGCCGCCCAATGTGATGAAAGATGGCTGCTCACGCGCAGCTCCAGCCAGTGGGTGCCTCAAAAGTCCACCCAATATCTCAGCTGCACAAATTGTGAGCTGCCGCTGCACTTGTCCATCATCATGTGCACCACCTTATTTCCCTTGGTAACAACCTCGACTGCAACCGACAGCGAGTGGACACAGCGCAGTCAGAAATGAAAGGTCACTAGCGAGCGGCTAGTCGTTATAGACGGGGCGCATGCGTACGTTGTCCACAACAATTGCGTCGCGAGTCCTCCTTGATGATGCTGCCGCGCTTCTCAAGAATATGCTTCAGCTCGTGGTCGAGTGCCTCGACGGCCATGGCGTACGTGGCGATCATGCGGTGCTGGCTCTGGTATAGGATCTTTTTCTCCTCACCCGGCGGCATCACCAGCCCATGAAAGTCCTCAACCTTTTCACCAGTAATCATGGCCGCTCACGAAAGGGGCCACGAGCAGCTGCGGCGAGGGACGGGCCGCCGAGCCGCCCCGAGCCGCGACGGAAAAACGACGCTCGCGTTTTCCACGTTCACACATGCTTAGTTCACAGTGCGCGGCGCGCACTTACGGCCGCGGCCCTCAATCAGCTATTTGGCAGCTCTAAAACTCAGCTAGATACGATTCACACCCGGATCTACTACCCGTGAAGCACCTTGAGATCTTTGATATTGGTCGCCATATCTATGCCACCGCCCACAGAGCTTTTCCTCCCCATGAGGGAGGTGGTGGTGCCGAGCTGCGGCTCGAGGTCACCTTTCTTGTACTTGAGCAGCACGTTCTTGCCCAGGCACCTCGTCTCGTACACCTTCACGAACTCAAAGTTGTCGGCGATGTTGCCGGAGCGCGCCTTCTCGATTGACTTGTACTTGGATCCGTAGTACAGGGCGATCTGCATCGTCTCGACGCCGTCTTCGAAGGTACTGTTCACCACAGTTTGCCCGGGCATGCACCCGTTGTTGCGCAGAGCCGTGCCCACGTATCCGTTCGGATCGCGCCCGGTCACCACGAGCTCGAACACATTCTGGCCGACGATCACGGCGATGATCTCGTCATCCTTGTTCTTGTTGACGATCTCAACGCAGCCCCACTTGGGCGCCGCCATGCCGCGTCGCTCGCCCTCCTCGTTGGCGTGGCCGGGCTCGAGCGAGAGCGGAGCCGGCTTGTTGACCGCCGCGGCCGTCATCTGAACCTCCTCCACCATCTCGCTGACGTTGCAGCCGAACATCAGGCAGATGCTCGAAATCAAGCTGGGCGCCTTTTGCGGCTTGTTAACCTTCGTCGGCGAGCGATCGCCCATCGTGCTCGGCGGCATGGGCCGCAGCGCGCCGGCGACCAGCGACGCTTGTGACGGAGCAAGTTTCTGAGGGTTGACGCTTCGTCCGGGCGCCTTTCAAGAAAAGATTCGGCGCATCCGGGGCGCCGTTCTGGTTTTCCTTCGCTTCAATTCCGCAAGGTCCAAACAAGGTCAGTCGGTCCGTCAGTCCGCCGGACCCCGCAGCTACGATACTGAGCGATGAGCACTCGCATGCAATGGCAACGCTCAACGCTCAACCGTCGGGTACCGGTAGCACCATCTCCAGATCTGTAGTTCCGGCCTCTCCTGGGTCTCTCGCTATGCCCGTGCCTTCGCGCCCGCCAGCTCCCTGACGTAGCTGCCTCCGCGGAGCGGCGTGTATCCGGAGGCAGTGTACACGCGGTCAAGGTACATGCGGATCTCAATGCTCTCGCTCAGCTCAACGCCCGTGTTCGGGTCCACCAAATGCGGTACCTGGAATGCTCGCCCAGTGCGTGCCGCCAGCGGCGCGCGGTGTGCGGAGCCACGGCCCGTAGGCACGACCAAATGCGGAAGGCCGAGTGCGCACAGCTTCTCACGCACCTGCCATCACACGCGATTCGAGGCCATCAGAGGAGCCCATCATGAACCATGCAATCAGAGGCCATCAGAGGCCATCCGAGGAGCCCATCATTAACCATGCAATCAGAGGCAATCAGAGGCCATCAGAGGAGCCCATCATGAACCATCAGGAGCACATCAACTGCAATCATCCACTGCAATCATGAACCATCAGGAGCACACTGGGGCACAGCGATTCACAGCAACGATTCACACGTACCGGGTGCACGAAAGGACTGCCCTCATGCCCATACAGCGTGAGCGGGCGCATCAAGTGGTTGTCGGGCCGCGCATCCACTTGTAACTTATCCGCCGGCATCCCGCGCACAATGGCGGCCATGCCGCAAGAGATGAGGGCAAACGTGCCTCGCAAACTCAAGGGCGGCCGGCGTGCAGGCACCGGCCCGTAGCGTTCGTACAGGTGAGTGACGATCTCCTCGCTCTCATACAGACCAACGCCCGCGCCCTCGTCCAGCAGAAAGGGCACCGTGCGTCGCCCGTGTAGCGCGAGGTGTTCGTTGCCAAAAAAGTTCGGGGGCGCAATGCCGGCGCCTGGGCACGGGCGCATCTCGACGACGAGATCGAGGTGCGTGCATGCATCGCGCACCTTGCGGCAAAAGGGCGAGCTGTCGAACTCGTAGAGGATCAGACGACCGCGCGGTCGGCCGGCCACAGCGCCACGCAACACGTCACTCGTATCGCTTAGGTAGAGAGGTCCGAGACGAAGGCAGTACTCGCCCTTTGGCGGCGGGCGAAAGGAGAGGCGCGGCCTCCAGCCGACGACGAAAAGGCCCGCGAGGCAGCGGATCAGGAGCGCAGCTACCGCCGAGAGCAGCGTCATGTAGTCGCCCGTCGGAACAAACGGCCTCGCGAGCGGCGGCGCAAAGCCCGGAGGCAGCGCGACCGTCGGGTGCTCCCTTGGAGGATCCTCAGGTATGACCAAGAGCTTAGCCGACGCCGTTGTGGGAATGCTACGCTTCCCGCCGAAGACGATCCGCAGCTTCTCGAGCGGACTCTTTCGGGTTACGGGCGGTGGCGCCGCCGCTCGCTCCGCGGCAAACTTGGCCTGCTCCATCTCTGCGAGCCGAGCGAGCAACTCCTCCTTACTGGGATTCGCGGATGAGACGAATCGTGCTGATCGTGCTGGATTCTTCAGACATCGGGCGCACGATGCGAATGCCGAATAGCCAGCTAGAAGCGGCAGTGAGGCTCCGAGGCCGACCAGGACGAGTGTTCTCATGTCTGATATCAATTCACACTTGTATGGTGTGAATTTGTGTCTTTACCACGCATCACCCATGAGCGCCGCCCGGAGGTTACTAACTTTCAACTTTGTCTTTTAAGGCTCGTTTCAACGCCCTCCAATTCGAGTTCACAACCCCGACGCGACTGCAGCCATTCCTTCGAGCGACGCGAGCGCATGCAAGACGATCCGCTCCGCTCCCTGCGGCGCGGCAGACTGCACGAGGCTCGAGGGCGGCCCTTGTCCATTGGGCGCACGTCCCCGCGCCCTATCCGAACCTCGTATCAGACGTCCGCGTAGGTTGGAGTACACCTGTGGGGATGGAAGGACGCCGTGGTGAGCACATGCATGCAAGCCACGTCCGCGTAGGTTGGAGTACACCTGCGGCGCCACGCCATCAAGTTCGAGCAGTGCGACGCGCCCAATGCGCGCGGCGGCGTCCGCGCCGTCAGTGGCGGAGGCAGTGCCCATCTCCGCGCCATCCGAGGGCGGTGCTATGCAGACCGTCCAAGGCGCAAAGCGCACACCCAGCTGCCGGGCGAGCCGCCGGCCTCGCTGTATGAGCCGAGCGCCGAGCGCTGCGCGCGTCGCCGCGTCCTGGGCCGCGTCGCCCGCGCTCAGGTGGTGGCCAAAGATGGGCTGGTCGAGGAACAGAATCGGCTCCCCGGTGCCTTCGGCCCCGAGAAGTCGAGCCACCGTGCGGCAGGCCGTGCGGCGCCGGGCGCCGTGGTGGGCGTCGGGGCGGCTGCCCTCGTCGCCGTCCTTAGCGCTGCTCCTCCTACGGCTCTCAGCGCTATCTTCCCCGCTGCTCACGCTGCTGCTCGCACTGCCGCCCGCGAGGTCGAGCTCATCGTCGTAGACCGAGAGGACTCGCACGCAGCCCTGCGCTAGGACTCCAAGCAGCGCCGCGTTCTCGCGCACGCACTGCACATCGATCCGCATGCAGGTGCGAAGCTCGTGCCCCATCATAAAGAGGGATTGCGCGTCGCACACGCCGAGCAGAGCGCCAGACGGCCCAACAGGCGCCCCAGTAGAACCAACAACCGCCTCGGTAGACCCAATGATCGCCGCGGTAGCGTCCGCCGTCGCCGCCGCCATCGCCCCGGTAGCGTCCGCCGTCGCCGCCGCCATGCGATCAACCTTCCCCATCTCCGCGAGCATCTCCGCGAGATCACCATCTCCGCGCAAGGTCTCCATCTCCGCGAGCTCGTCGGTGGTTTGGTCGAGCCCGATGCAATCCGCCTCCCTCCAGCGCGCCACCGCCGCTAGCGCCGCCGGCCCGCTCTGATCGCACGAGCACACGATCACATGGGATGGTCAGCAGCCATCACGGCTGATCGAGAGGCCATCAGAGGCGCTCAGGAGGCCATCAGCGTGGGCGCAACCGCGAGCATCCGCGAGTACCTGCTCAAGCCATTCAAAGTGATGCCTGCAATCATTCAAGTGCAATCATTCAAGTACCTGCTCAAGCCATTCAAAGTGATGAGCATTCTCGCGCGCGTGGCATCGTAATGCATGCATCGACTCGGGCCCCAAGCCGAGAAGCGCAACCAGCCAGCGCCGGGCGAGGCGCACGACCTCCGACGCCCCCTCTGAGTAGGGGGCCGCTGAGGCCGACACGTACTGCTCGGCATTCGCCTTGTGCATGGCTGCGTCCGAAACGGAGGAGCCATCAGTGGCGGTCAGTGGCGATCCGGTGCATGCAAAGGAGATCCGTGGCGATCCGGTGCATGCAAAGGAGATCCGTGAGCACGCGCTTACCTAAATAGGCAAACAGGAGCTCTGGCCGCTCCCATCGCAACAACCTCGAGGCAGCCGCCGCCACTCGCGACTCACTCCACTCGCCTTCCGACAACGACGACGACGAGCCCTCCACCGAGCCCTCCACCTCCGCCGCCTCCGCCGCATCGTCCTGCACCTCAAGCGCAAGCGCCGTGCCGAGCAGCTTCCACAGTACGCCAGGTCGCGTGTGGGGTTTCGCCATCGCCTCTCGATAGCGCGGGCGCAGCTGCTCCGAACGATCGAGCAATGAGAGTGGCAATCAGAGGCCATCAGTGGCCATCAGTGGCCATCAGAGGCAATTGACGAGACTCACCTGCTCCGAACGCTCGAGCAAGGAGCAGGCCAGCATGACCGCACGCACGCGCTCCACTACCAGTGCCGCCCGCGACGGCGCGCTGCTCGCCCCTCGATTGACACTCGTGGCTGGCGGGGAGTCATCGCGCGCCGTCTCGGGCGGAAGTTGCATGCTCTCCGCCTCCTCGAGCGCCGTCTCGGCAGCAAGGAGCATCAGCCAGACCGCGTGCCCTATCCGCCCGACAGCCCCGAGCCATCGCTTCTGCTGCCGGCTGCTCCATTACACGTGGGGAGCAATGAGAGTGGCAATCAGTGGCCATCAGAGTGGCAATCAGAGGCAATCAGTGGCCATCAGAGGCAATTGACGAGACTCACCTGCTCCCTTTGACGAGGGGAGCATGCGTCACGAGCAGGAGCCGCGCCGCCTCGCTCCCATACGCGCGCGCGAGCACACTGCTCGAGCCTGATGAGGGAGGTCATCAGCGGTCATCAGCGGTCATCAGCGGTCATCAGAGGTCATCAGCGGTCATCAGCGGTCGGTATGGGAGCACACTGCTCGGCGCATCGCTCGAGCCTGATGAGGGAGGTCATCAGAGGTCATCAGCGGTCATCAGCGGTCATCAGAGGTCATCAGCGGCAATCATACTGCTCGGATCATCGCTAGTGCCCTCTGGAAACTCGAGCGCCTCCACCAACGCGTCCACCGCCCAGCGTGCGATCGCCTGCCCCACCCGGGCACCTTCATCGCCGGCTTCGCACACGAGCAGCCAGAGCAGCGCCGACGCGCCGTGGCGGGCGATATCTCCTCCCAGCTCGCCGCTACCGCCACCGCTAGTGCCACCGCTACCGCCACCGCTACTGCCAACGCTACTGCCGCCGCTGCTGCAAACCCTACTGCCGCCGCTGCTGCCAACCCTACTGCCGCCGCTGCGCTCGCTTTCGCTACCGCGTTCGCCGCCGCCGCCGCCGCCGCCGCCGCCGCCGCGCTCACTGCCGCCGCGCTCGTCGCCATCGCCGGACGCCTTGGCAGCCGCGCCTGCGCCGCCGTCGACAGCGGAGTCGCCCTTGCCATATTTGGCAGCGGCGGAGTCGCCTTTGCCATATTTGGAAGCGTCGACAGCGTGGTCAAGCGCCGTCTCAAGCGCCGCGAGACGGCGGCCCAGAGCGAGCGTGTGCGCGGGCCACGCGCCGTCCTGGGCGTCGCACCCCTCGAGCCAGAGCCACAGAGGCGTTTGGAGCAGCGGCAGCGAGGAGCGCAGCAGCCTCGAATGCCGTCGAAGTGACTCTGGCGCCGACCGAAGCGCCGTCTCGAGCGCTGTGTCGGCGGTGCATGGCGTCGTGGAGTCGGTGCGCGCAGCGAGCAGCTGCTGGCAAGTCCCCTTGCCGATGCGCCAGCCGTGAGGTCCGCTGCCAAAGCCCGGGGTGTGGAAGCCGCGGCACAGCACGATGAGCGAGCGCAGCCGTGCGCCAGTGGGCGTCGTCTGCGAGATCGGCCGCGCGGCGCTGAGGAGGCGCGCGCGCTCGGTCGGACTGAGCACCGCATACGTGCCCATGAGCACACCGAGCTCGGCGAGGCACCGCTCGCACGCGCGCGCCGACGTGGCCAGGTTGCCGTTGCGCTTGAGAGAGAGCTTGGCGACCGCGTGCAGCTCTGGGTGGTCCTCGCTCGTGGACGCCACGAGCGATTCGGCGATGCGGCGAGCGCAGGCGTGTGGGGCGCGGCTGTGCAGCAGCGTGCTGCTGCCCTCTGCGCTCGCACTGGCAGCAGCCAGCTCGCAGCACGAGTCTCGCAACAGCTCCGCCGTCTCGGTCCACTCCTTGGCCGTCACCGCGCCCGCCGTGCGAGCGAGGTGGCCGTGCAAAGAAAGGCCCAGCTTGTCGACGATGGTCAGCGATGGCGGCGCGGATTCTCTCAGCGGCGATGCGCTGGGGACGAGGAGTAGGAGTGTCGCCGCAAGCAGCCCCATGTTCGCCTACCAAAATGCGCTCAACATCGCGAGAGAGAGCGTGTGAACGTTAACACGACAGAGGCACTGTGCCGTCGTGTCCTGACGGACCATCGATGACGACAGCAATTGGGCCTGTTTCAAAGGCCACACACGTATTCTGAGCGGGCAGTAACAGAAGTGCCGTAGCACCGGGGGGTTGGGTTGCCCGACCGGTTGTCGCGTCTGCCGTGTATACGTTCACCCCTTTCTTTATGACTAGGAATTCCTGTTTCGTCTGCCGCAGACAGCTTTTCACACCGCAGACGGCTGTTTTCCTCAAAATCTGGTTTCACGCGCCGAGGATAACTACCCGATTGCGGCCCCTGTGCTTGGGGGTCCGGAGAGTTGCGCGTTGTGTTGAACAGCAGCACCCGGGTTTGCCGCGCGTGGTGCATGTGAGACAGGTGACACTTCTACTACGGGGGGAGACGCCACCGCGGCGTGCGCGCGTGCGCGCCGCCGCGGCGGCTGCCGCCGCGAGCAGCGGTCCGATCGGTACTATCGGTTTACTCTAGAGGGGGAGGCTGCGCCTCCCCCCCATGCCGCCGATTAACGGCCTGTGTAATAGCAGGTTGTGTCGGCCACACCTCCGTCCATAGCGATAGAGGCCCTCGTGCTTGGGGGTCCGGAGGTTGTGCGCGTTGTGTTGAACAGCAGCAGCATGCATCCTGAAAATGCACACCTGGACGGATCTAACGCCGGTCGTTGTGAGAGTGGACCAAGATCAAACATGTTTGGTGCCTCGCCGCCACCTTTGGGCGGTGCCGCTCCTTCCGGCACTCCATTCGGCGGCGGCGGGTTTGGAGCCGCGACGCAGCCCGCGCCGCCAGATCAGTCGGCGGATCCGATGAGTGGGGCACTCGCCACGGCCGGCGCCCTCCCGCCGCTGGTGGCGTTGCTCAGAGATGGTACCGTAGATGAGCGTGCCGCTGCCGCGGAGGCCTTGAAAAAGCTAGCGCGCAACAAGTACAACAAAGGGGCGATTCCCGCGTTGGGCGCGATTGAGCCGCTCATGGCGCTCGTGCGCGACGGCGACGCTCAAGGCAAGGCGAACGCAGCCGGTGCGTTGCGGAATCTGATGGCGGTCGGCGACGCTGCCATCAAGGCGGCGATTACGGCGGCGGGCGCCATCAAGGCGCTCGTGGCGCTCGTGCGCGACGGCGACGCTCAAGGCAAGGCGAACGCAGCCGGCGCGTTGCAGCAACTGGCGGTCGGCGACGATGCCATAACAGTGGCGATTGTGGCGGCGGGCGCGATCGAGCCGCTCGTGGCGCTCGTGCGCGACGGCGACGCTCCAGGCAAGGCCAACGCGGCCTTCACGTTGGGGAGTCTGGCGGCCCGCGACGATGCCATCGTAGCGGCGATTACGGCGGCGGGCGCCATCGAGCCGCTCGTGGCGCTCGTGCGCGACGGCGACGCTGAAGGCAAGGCGAACGCAGCCCGCGCGTGTCAGCACCTGGCGGCCGGCGACGCTTCCTGTGTAGCGCTGATTGCGGCGGCGGGCAAGCTCGTGGCGCTCTTGCGCGACGGCGACGCTCAAGGCAAGGCGTACGCAGCCTTCACGTTGGGGAACATGGCGGCCGGCGACGATGCCATCAAGGCGGCGTTTGTGGCGGCGGGCGCGATTGAGGCGCTCGTGGCGCTCATGTGCGACGGCGACGCACTAGGCCAGGCGAACGCAGCCGCCACGTTGCGGACTCTCGGCATGTGCAGCACCATCGCGCTCACAAACGGAGCCATGCTCAAGATGTTCCACAACGACACGACGCAGCAGCCCGTGGTCCAGCTCCTTGAAGTCAAGCTCATCAGCCACCATCACGCGGAAGTACGCCATCGCGTGATCGTCTCGGATGGCGTCAACTACATGCAGGGCATGATGGCCACGCAGCTCAACCACTACATCGAGTCGGGTCAGATCCAGTCGCTCTCGGTCATCAAGCTGACCGAGTTCGTCTGCAACGTCGTGCAGAACCGCAAGATCATCATCATCGTTCTCAACTGCGACGTTGTCCGATCTTCAATGCCCATGATCATCGGCCAGCCCCTGCGCCTCGACGATAACGGCCAGCCTGTGCCGGGTAGCTTGCCGCTGGGCTTAATGCCGCCGCCGCAGCAGCAGCAGCCTCCGCCGCCGCCACAGCAGCGGCCTCCACCGCGTGCAGAAGCCTGGGCAAGCGCCGCTCCGATTGCCGCATGGGCTCCACCAATCGATGCCCTCGTTCTCGACGTGCAGTGGCAGTGGCAGTTGGAGGAGAGCAGACGGAAGGCGACAGCGAGGGCGGTGGCGGAGAAGGCGGCGGCAGCGGCGAAGGCGGCAGCGGCGAAGGCGGCAGCGGAAAAGGCGGCAGCGGAAAAGGAGGCATCAGAGAAGGCAGCTCTGGCCGCTCTGCGTGTGGCCCTCGAGACGAGTAGCGGTGATGACCCGAGCAACCTTGAGGCAAGGCTTGTGGCGATTAAGAGTGCGATCTCAGCGCATGCGGCCGCGGCCGAAGGCTCCCCGCTGCTCAAGGAGGCGCGGGCGCTGCGCGACTTGCTGGCCGAGCGGGTGCGCCGTGACGCCAAGATGAGCAAGAGCAAGAAGAAGCACGAGGAGCGCGAGATGCAGCGCGAGATGCAGCGGCAGCGTGAGGAGGCAGACAAGGCAGAGCGGGCGGAGATGATGGCAAGTATTGACGCAGCAAGGCTCCAGAAGCAAGCCGCTGCGGAGCGGGAGGCGGCTGAAGTGGCGGCGGCACAAAGGAAGGAGGAGGCGCACATGAAGGAGGAGAGCAGACGGAAGGCAACAGAGAGGGCGGCTGCGGAGAAGGCGGCATCAGCGTCGAAGGCGGCAGCGGCGAAGGCGGCAGCGGAGAAGGCAGCAGAGAAGGCGGCAGCGGAAAAGGCAGCGGAGAAGGCAGCGGAGAAGGCGGCAGCAGAGAAGGCGGCAGCGGAGAAGGCGGCAGCGGGGAAGGCGGCAGCGGAAAAGGCAGCGGAGAAGGCGGTAGCAGAGAAGGCGGCAGCGGAAAAGGCAGCGGAGAAGGTGGCAGCAGAGAAGGCGGCAGCAGAGAAGGCGGCAGCAGTGACATCTCGGCAGGCTGAAGCTTTCGCAAGGGCTGAGGCAGCTCGGGAGACGACAGTGCTGGCGAAGGCGGCAGCAGATAAGGCGGCAGCGGAAAAGGCGGCAACGGAGAAGGCAGCACGGGAGGCAGCGGCGGAGACCATCCACCCGACCGCCTCCGTCCCCCCGCCGATCGCACTCCATGCCCCTCAGCTCATCGAGGCGACGAACGCGTTTAGTGAGGCGGCCATCATCGGCCGAGGCGCGTACGGGGTGGTCTTCTGTGTGCCCCTGCTGCCGGCGGTGGCGCCCGCGGGGGCGGTCGCGGTCAAGCGCCTCTTTGACGAGAGTGAACAGGGGCTGATGCATCTGCAGCGGGAGGTGGCGATCCTCCACACGTGCAGCCATGAAAACCTGCTGCCGCTCGTGGGGTTCTGCTTCGAGGCGCGCAGTCGCTGCCTCGTCTCGCCGCTGTGCCGTGGCGGCAGCTTGGACGACCGCTTGCTGCCGAGCGAGCTCGGGCGGCAGCGGCTGGGGATGCTGGGGTATGTGCAGCCCCCCCCACCTCTGAGCTGGCGCGAGCGTCTGCGCATCCTGCGCGACGCGGCGCGTGGCCTCGTGTACCTTCACACGCCCTCGGCCGACGGCTCCAAGCCCGTGGTCTTGCATCGCGACGTGAAGCCGCAGAACATCTTGCTGACGGAGCAGCTGGGAGTGCGGTTGGCCGACTTTGGGCTCGCGAAGCAACACGAGGCGTACATGGCCGCGGACGATGCCCGCCTCCCCCTGTCGACGGTGTGTGCCATCAAGGGCACACCGGGATTCCTCGATCCCCTCGCCACCAACTCGGCGGGCCACGTGTCCGAAGTGAACGACGGCTTCGCGATGGGCATCACCATCCTCGTCGCACTCACCGGCCTACCTGCGACCGACATCCAGCCACGCTGCCGCCAGCTGCTACGCAACCCTGGGCGGCCCGACAAGTGGGTTGCACCCGGCCGACCAGACGCGACGGCGGGGGAGTGGCCGGACGCAGTGGCGACTGGCTTAGCCGCTGTCGTAGTGGGGCTTGCGATGGGGCAGTTCAAGGAGGACCGGCTGCCGTTGCCTGATGCGCTCGCGGCGCTGGAGGCGCTCGCACAGAGCTTTGGGGTCGACGAGGCGGCCTCGCGTGCGCCACTGTTGGCGGAGGAGCGCGCGGCGCGTCAGCCGCTCGCGGAGTGTCTCATTTGCCTCGATGCCCCCCGTGAGATGCGCCTCGGGTGTGGCCACGCGATCTGCTGTGAACGATGCCTTCCGCAGCTGAGCGAGTGCCCCACGTGCCGCCAGACGATCATCAGAGGCGAGGCCAAGCGACTCGGAGGCGCCATGCTGAGCACTGCGGCGGCGGCCAGCGCCATCGCGACGTTCGAGATGGTCGTCCCGAATGCAGCGCACAGAGCGCAGGCATTCGGCGCCATGCGTGCGGCGGCCGAGCAGACGAGGAGAGACGAAGTTGAGCACGTTGCAGCGCCCATCAGCCTCATCGGCAGAGGCGGGCGCGGTGGCCGAGGCACGGGCCGAGGACGGGCACGCGTGGGCTGATTACGTAACCAGAAAAGCAGCTCTGTCTACCGAAAAGCAGCTCTGTTCACCTAGGAAAGGACTCTGTCGCGGTCGGGCCGGGTCGGGAGCGGTTACAGCTTACACCGTTGGTGAAGTGAGAGCGTTCGTGTTGTATTTAGGATGTTATTAACACACTGTCACTCTCCACAGCACGAGTCCGTCTCTACTAGTAGCCGTACTCGCAGTACTAGTAACATAGTCCCGCATCATACGGCCTAAGATTTATGCTCGACGCGTTGTGTTGAACAGCAGCTGCATGCACTCTAGAGCGTAGAGGGGGAGGCTGCGCCGGTCCCCCCATGCCGCCGATTGACGGCCTGTGTAATAGCAGGTAGTGTCGGCCACACCTCCGTCCATAGCGATAGAGGCCCTCGTGCTTGGGGGTCCGGAGGTCTGCGCGTTGTGTTGAACAGCAGCAGCATGCATCCACAGTTCTCTTACGCGCGATGACCTTCGCCTCTTTGAAGGCCCACTCGTCTCTGATGCTACGAATCACCAGCTCGGACGGAAGCGGCGCGGCGTCTGGCTGCTGCTCTCGGCGGGCGTCGTCGTACGGTCGCAGGCCTGCCGCAACGACGGCTCGGATTTTATGACCTTTGACGAGGCGTCCACGGTTGTACCGGCGTTCGCACGGCGCATCGGCCCCGCATTGCTCGCCTCGAGGAAGGCGTGGGACCAGCTCATCGTCGACCTACGCGAGCTCGACATCGAGCCGGTGGCGCGCGAGGCCGTCATCGATGCGCAGCAGATCTGGCGAGGCACAGGCGCTCTGCTGCCTGGCGCTCACGACGGCGACGCCTCCACCGGCTCTAGAGACGACCTGGACGAGCTCATTGGCCGCATGGCCGCGGGTGACGCGGCCGCGGCCGAGGAGTGGGCGAGCGCGTACCGGACCTGGGCGGCCGCATCCGCCCCTCTGCAGCGAGAGCGGTTGCTCCCGTCGCCCACCGATGCGGAGATCCACGGACCACACACTCGCTACATCGTTCCTGTCGAGGGCGGCGACACGGAGACCATGGTCCGTGGGCGGGCTCCACCGGCGAGCACGGCTGACGGGGCTGCCCGGCTTGCACGGTACCGACAGCAGACGTGGCGCATCGCCACCGACGGGCGCTCCATTGGCTGCCGAGAGGGTGCTGATATCGCCGACGCCTCGGTCATCGTGCAGCTCTATGTGTCCGCGCTACCCATCGCCGTCGCCGCCTTCGACCGCGACACGGCCGCCAAGGCGAAGCGACGGGCGGCTGCAAACGACAAGCGCAATCTGGCAGGGCTCGATCCTCTGCCGGTCGACACGCCGACGGCGGAGGAGGCGTCTTGGAGCGGTGGACCCGGCTTCTGCGTGCAGCTCGCCAACCTCACCCTCGACGCCATGCTTGCCGATGAGCAGCTCCAGGGCTTTGTGTACACGGCGGCCGTGGTCGGCGATGGCTCGTGGGATCCTCGGGCGCAACGGATCGCACGGGCGGCGCTGCTGCACGATGGCACGCGGCTCGGTGGGGCCCTTGCCACCGACGATCTGATCGGCGGCTCACGCGACAACTACGATGCGGAGCTCGCTCATCGCGTGGATGCGCTGGCGGTGCTCGCGGGGAAGCGGGTGCTCTACATCTTTGACTCGACCTCCCCGATCCTTGCGGGCGAACACTTTCGACGCTCCAGCCTCTCGGTGCGCTCCCGGGCGCTGTGCGACGACTGGCAGGGCTGGGCCATGGCGCACGAGCAGCGCCTCGAGTCGATCACCTACTGGTGGTCGCACTCGCACTGCGGTCATCTACCCGAGGCCGCCGTCGACGCAC